>LJJS01001531.1:9664-93421 GCA_001447215.1 Diaporthe aspalathi
AAGAGGGAGGGAGAAGAAGAGGGAGGGAGAAGAAGAGGGAGGGAGAAGACAAGAACGGTCATAGGCATTCACCACCCTGAGTCAAATAGTACTTCAAAACAACTCACAATAACATGCAGCCTCTAGCTCTAATGATCTATATATATATACCTGAGTACTTACTTATATACTACTACTAGCTACCCTGGACCTTGATGGAGCCCAGCGGGACTAGCAACCCGTCTAGTCTGAACGGACATTTGAGCCAGTAGTAAAAGAATATGTGCTTAGAAAGAAAATAGGCTTGCATTCCCTCGCCTGTCTAGACTGGAAAGGGCTGAGGGTATAGTGACTTGAATGCTAAAATTACTTTACCCGACAGTCCATCTGGTCTAATGGCACGATTCTGCGGGCGGGTGCGGAAAACGCAGCAGAGGTCTAGGTTCGAATCCTAGGGTGGATATTTTCTTGGCAGTTGAGGTTGGGCTGCTCAGTCTGGCAGACTGAGATGTGCACTTTTGGCCAGTGGTTGCGCCCATACCACTCTGCACTTGGGCAGTATCCTGCACATGCTCTGGATAACAGTTTCACCGTTCATCATGCGAACACCGCACAGGGTGGATGGATCTATACATGTGTACTGCTGAGAACACCGTTTCGTACGTCTAAGTTTTCAGAGACTGGTTGCGTGCCAGTACCGCATGGCATCTTTCTATTTTCTTACATATGCCAGTGACTAAAAACTGAACAGAAATGGAGCAAATACCGCGGGCATCGCTTTGTGAGCCGTTGATGCTGATTGCAAGCTGCACGCTCCAATTATTACTCCATCTCAAGATCTCTCTCTCCGCTGCCTCTCCAGCTCGTCCCTAAACACATTCCCTCCTCCCTGCGGCGGCGGCGGCGGCGGCTGCGTCACAGGGAAGTGCCCACTGGTCGGCGTCCCAGCCAAGCTCCCCAACGCATCGCTGTCGCGCCTGGCATGGCCGAGGAACCCATTGTTGTCCTGCTGGCGGTGGTAGACGTGCTGCTGGCCCCAGCCGTCGTCGTCGTCGTCGCCGCCGCCGCCCCTACGGGCGGCGGGGTGGTGTTGCTCCCGCGGCTCGTCACGGTAGTGCTGGTCCTCTGGCAGCTGGTCCAGCAGCCGGATGTTGTTGCCCTTCCTGTCCCGGCGGCCCATCCTCCCCGCGCGGGCCCTGCCGATACTGTGGCCGTGCCTGCTCCGCGACATGATGTTGCCGATGGAGATCTTGCGCGCCTGCCTGTTCCAGAGGCACACGCCGAAGATCATGACCACGCAGAAGCCCAGGACGGTCGGCAGGCCGATGTAGAGCGCCGCGCCGCTCGGCATCTTGGGCGGTTGCTGGTGGTACGTGGGCGGCTTGGTCACGAGCACCGTGGGGCCTGCGTATGACCTGGCGGTCGTGTTCTGGTCCGCGTCGAGGGCGTTGAGGAACAGCGTGACGTTTGCGGCGCTCTTGCCCTGCAGCAGCTTGCTGTCTACTGCCCAGGCGTAGTATGACCACCCCGCCTTGATCTTGTCCGAGGAGAAAGCCTGTGATGCGACTTCGCCTGTCGTGGCATTCATGTATGACCCCTCCAGGATCACGGTGGTGTTGGTGGAGTTGAAGACAGAGGCGTCCCACGTAACTACATCAAGGTCAGATTATGAAATGCCTGCTCATGCTCCTCTGAGAGGTATCGAAAAATGTGCATACCGTAGTACGTCGTGCCAGGATAGAGCGAGCTGTTCTGAGACGGCTGGCAAAACGGCGCATTAGCCCCATCAGCATTATTACACACCAGGAACGAGCCCGTCCCGTCCTTGTTTGTGGCCGTCGGCTCCGGCGGCGCAGTCCCGGTGCTGGTGGAGATCTCAGCATAGTCCGTCCGCGTCACCACAGTCGCCGTCAGGTCATTGGGGGCAGCCGATATCGTCGTTGTGGCTCCGTCCACGACGGTGACGACGGGGGTCACCGTGACCGGCACGCCGGACGTGTCGACGCTGACCCATGGGTTTGTGGCCGCTGGTGCCCGAGCTTCCAGGACGGGCGTCACGAGTGGCGGCAGGGCGGACACAGCTCTGAGCAGCAGTGATGCCGTGGCGAGCAGCTCGGGACGCGACAGCATTGTGAAGCCGAGCTGTGCGGTGCTGGCAGTATCAATCACGAGCCCGGGAGCAAGCTGCTCTTTCACCAAAGACGGCCAAAAAGACCAATTGACTTTCCAGAAACGAAGGACAGGTCCACGGATCGACAACAGCCCCAGGGCAGAGCAAGCAGTCTCGCAGATCCGAGCGAGAGAGGAGTCGCGCAATGAGTCGCGAAGCGAAAAGGTCGAGAACACTGTCCCACGGGGAAATAAACAAGCGTGGAGCTCCCTAATCAATCAGTGATCTTCCCTCCCTTGTCATTCCTCCTTCCTCCTGCGCACAGGCAAAAGCTCGTGTTAGTGGCTGCCCGAGTGGCCGCGCTACAAGCCCGACAGGCCAAGGCGGGAAAGCTTGGCTAGGCGAAATGAGCTCAGGGGCAAAGGCTGGAAGAGACAAGCTTAATTCCCGGTCCGAGCTAGAAGCTCCCCCGGCCGAGGACAGGGGTGTGTGGCCCGGGGGAAGGGGGATTTTCTCTTCGCGAACCACTTCCATCATCACAGGGCTGAGGATCTGCAGAGCATGTTCGAGGGAGGAGGCTCTGTGGTGGTGGTGGAGCATACGTAAACGTCGTACAAGAAGTAAGCCATGCTGTGCTGTGGCTGATCTTAGCTTGGCTTCAATGGTCGTGTAAACTTTTGCCTCTAAACGCCTTCCCAACCCTGAATGCAGACTTCAGAAGCATTCCAACTTTGACCAAATTGGCTCACATGCCATTATTTCTTCGGTTTCTTGTGCTCTTGTGCTTCTTCTCCCCGAACGCCTCATTATACACCTCCTCCGCGGTCGGGCCGGCTTTCCTCTTCTGCTTGCTGCTCTTGACGCTGACCACATTGCTTCCCTTGCCCTTCTTGACCTGCTCCTCGGCGTCTTTCCACACTTCTTCGTTGCCCTCGATATGGTACCTAGCAAGGCAGGATTAGCAGGTGTCTTCAATGAAGTAATGGGAGTCGGTGTTGTGGACTTACTGCTCAAGAGGTAGGGAGTCAATGAGCTCTTTCTGCTTCCTCCTCACCTCCTTCAGGGCCTCATCCCCCTCCTCATCGAGCTCTTGCTCCAGTGGCTTCTCCAACGGCTGGTATTTGCTGTCGACCACCTCATCTTCATGCACGCCCGTGGCATTTTCGCGGCTGACGCCAATGTCCGTTCGGGGCATCTCGGCGTCGTAAGCCCCCGAGACGACGCTGCTGAAGTGTGTCGTGACCTTGCGCAGGATCTTGATGAACATGGCGAGCAGCTGCGAAGATTGCAGGCCCCCGTGCTCTTCCGCAATGGCGTCCATGTCCTTGCGCTGAAGACCGATCGAGAGGAGGATCGACTGCTGGATGCCTGAGAGCTTCACGGCGTTCTTGATGCGACCCAGGAAGTAGAGCTCTGCTATTCTTGGAATGAGATCCAGGATGACGTGGTAGTCCAACATGTTGTTCGCATACGACTCCAGACGCTTCAGATCATGAGGCGTGAAGCGCTCGTCCAGCTCGGCCTTTGTTAACGGGCGGGGTTCCACGTCGTCAAGGGCTGCCCCAGCGTTGGCGCTCTCGTCGATGCTCAGTGCCAAGACCGAAGGGAACGTCCTGAACTGATAGGACAGCAGCTCCATGAAACGGCGGTGGAAATCCCGGGAGAATGCACCGAGCCAGCTCCTGTCGCCACTCCTCTCCAGCGGTCTGATCATCACGGTGGTGTGCTCGCCGGTTAGTGAGTTGGCCGTTTGTCTCAGGTAGACCGGTGCGAATGAGGACCGTTTCCAGAATTTGTGCAGGGGCTGCGTCAGACCGTAGCTCACACCGACGTAATCGAGCTCTACCGGCCTCCGCTGAGAGAGCACGGAGAACAGCGGTGGCATCTTGCTCTGGTCCCTGATCTTGATGTTGTCCTCCAGCAGGTTCGCATTTGCCAGCTCTGCGTCGGTCACCCTGGTAATAGTCTCCTCGCCCGCGACTTCAGCGTCCTCTGCGAGGTTTGCGAACCTGCCCTCGTAGTAGTCGGTCAAGAGCTGCAGCGCTCTTGAACCATAGCCCATCGAGGCGTAGTCTGGGTTCGTTGCAATCCTGACAATCCTGGCCCCAGATAATGAAGCGAACTCGTCATCCTGGTATTGTTGGCTGACCAGCCATGGTATCAAGTCACCATCGGGCCTCCTGCCCCTGCTCAGGGAGTTGATAACGCTTTGTCTGCTGATCTTGCCCTCCAGGACCACTTGGATAACGCAGAGTGGTTCCGGCAGGCGACTCCCTTCTGTTGCTCCGGGCGGCACCAGCACATAGAGCTCGTGAGATGGCGCGTCACTCATGAGTTGAAGGTCGTCGGGGCTGTTCTTGTAATGACTGGAAACGTAAAGTGAGACCATCTGCTGCAGGAACTTCTCCGGCACGGGATGGAAGCTGAAAAGGGTATCGCGGTTCACGTTCAACAGTTCACACTGCGCCGGATCAGGGCAGCCCTGGCTGAGCTTGGCTTTTGGCAGCGTCGCGTCAAGGCAGAGAAGCCTGTTCAGCCACCTTTCCACCGAATCTCCTTGTGCGTAACGGATGGGCTCCGACAAGGTGATCTCTCGCAGAGTCCTGCTGCCAAGGTGGGAGGACTCCTGGTTCTTGGCCGCCTTGCCCGTTGATCTGTCTGCAAGCTCGCCGTCCCCGCTGATGGCGCCTGGTCTTGACTGCTCTCTCAGCTGCTTGATCAGCTTCAGCGACAACGAACGCCCGGTTCCTTCGTAACCATTGATCGTAGATGCCATGAAGACAAGGTACGGCCCCATCAGCTTCCGCACCAACGGCAACGGGATGGCAGCAGCTTCGTCAATCACAACCAGTTCGGCTTGCCCAAGGACGTGCGCATCCTGTGGTCTTATATACTGGATCGTTTGTCTGTGGTCCCGGTGAATGTTGACTCTGACGATGGCCTTGTTCAGCTCCGGCGATGTGGCCTGGATAATGGAGTAGTCGAGGTGGTCCACGTATCCCAGGGCATCAAATCCTTTGAAGATGAACTCAAAGAACGTCTTCAGGTTTTCAGGAGACGGCGATGTGACGAAAATGTTGCTGTAGCCGTACGCGACGGCTGCCGCGACAGCCACACCCATTGCCGCAGATTTACCTCTTCCTCTTGCAGCGGTCAGGGTGACGGTATTCCTCAGGGTCTTCTCGGAAATGGCATCGCAGAACGTCAGCAAGGCCTTTGCTTGGTCCACCGTCTTCGCAAGCTTCACCAGCGACCCGATAGGCTTGGTATCTTCCAGGCTCTCCTTGAGGTTGTCCAGCTCTTCCTGGGTCGCGCTCTTGGGCTGGTCCAATTCCGGAGGCGGAAGCGCCTTGACGTCCTTTCCTCCCGAAATGGGCAGAACGTTGAACTCGTCGTCTATCACCAGACATGAGTCGCAGCTGCCGAGTGATAATATGAATCGCTCGTTGAATCTGGCGACAACGTCGTCGTAGGCCTCGGTTCGGTATCGCGAGTGGACGTCCATAGACAGTGTATAAAGACTCTTCAGGGAGTTCATCCCCTTCAGTAGGAGCACAACCAGCCCGCCCCCCTCGACCGTCTCGATCGTTCGCGCGAGGATGTTTGGCGTCACGGCCTCGAAGTCCTGGAGGATACACATGCCGTATGTGTTACCGAGGACCTTCTCTGTTTCCTTGTAGTAGACATATCGGATGTTGTGGAGCGAGACAAAAAGTTCGAAGGGGTCCTCGGAGTTTGCCTCTCGCGTGCCGCGCTTAATTTCCCTCTTGATCTTTGCCTCGCGCTTCTTTCGGTGGCTGGTGAAGTCCAGCAGCTTGTTCTTGTAGGCCCATAGCACCGACTTGTTCTGTTTGACATCGACCTGGGAAAGGATGTAGTGCAGGCGAACGATGGTGTCCTTGGAATGGTCTCCGACAACCACAAAGAAACTCCTCTTCTTTTCCTGGACTCCGTTGCGGATGAGCGCCGGGATTCTCGAGTCTCTGCAGGGAGGATTTGGGTCAGCCACGGATCGAGGCTGGTCTGGAAGGTCTTGAAACTTACACTTGCTTGCGCGACATATTGAACGAGGTCGAATGTGCGCCGGAGATCTCGAGTGATCCGTAATGCGACAGGCAGAACCGTGGGCAAGCGTGAACGATCAGAAGTTACTGAGAGCTTGAACTTTTTTCTGGCAGGCACTCGAAGTTTTTAGTGGGTCTCTCGTCTGGGGCCGAACCGGCAGGGTCCTGGCGCCCGGCCCTGCAAGGATCGGCCGTCCCGGACGGCCGGGCTCTCTGCATACAGGCCAAGCTACCTCGCCGGACGGACCTATGATCATCTTCCACAACTTCACAAACTTTTATCTGTCAGAAACTCAGTCGAAATTATGGGACCTATTCAATAGGGCACCATTCTAGGACCGAATGATCTCCTATCGGTGATGAGAGGGTGAGAACGCCAATCGGCACTATAGATAGAAAGTCCAATTCGTTTCATACCCGGACCGGCCAAAGACACTCTCCAGAACCCGAGAAGATTTATGTGCGTCGAAGTCATTCAAACACCCGTGGCCCTATTTCGTGGCTCAAAATACACCCAGGAAGCCTTGGTCTGCCACTAAACTTATCAACGTGCACGGTGGCAACAGCCCTCACGATCCCTCGCTCACATGCTGAGATAACTGCTACCATGGACCCATCAGCGAGGACGATTGCATGGAACGCTCAAATTATTCGTGAATTGTGAATACGAATACTGGCTCGAGAGATCGTTCCGTCCACATCAGACGAGCAGTAGGTATGAAAGAACATTTCTTGGTGGCTCGAACCAGGTATACAGTCGAGGTTTTGAAATTAGAGAAAAAAATCTAGCAAGGGAGCTGTCAACATGCACCATCATATAATCACAGTTCTGGGGAGTTTGATCTCATGCAGACAGGGAATGAAGAGAGCCGTTTGCCTCAGAGCATGTCCTGACCCGAACGGCAACGGAGTACCGAGGTCTCTGGGCCTTTGTCACGAACGACAAGCTGGGGCTGGAACAAAGACCCTGCCGAAAACTCGCGCTGCAGGTTTTCTACAAGCTGTCAAAAATTGTCGCAAAAGGCAGACCATAGCCAGCGGTCTTGAATGACGGTAACCATACAGCATGGTTTGTACGGGATCTGAATATAGACAGTTCCCCTCGGGTAATGGTGCGTACTGAATAAGCCAAGCCCATAAGTCGAGGCCCTCGGGGAGATGCAATTGTACAACCTATGTATGCACCGGATTAGAGGCGCAAAAAGCAGAGTCGAAGGCACGAGGTGGCAATGCAGTAGCATGAACCATGCACGTAATCGGAGAGCGAAGTTACGGATATAGAAAGCCCTCTATAAGAGACTACCATGACATGGCCGCGGCGGCGGCGGCCTCTAATGCAGCATCCAACGACCCCGAGAAGAGAGAAATGAGATGGCAAGAATTGCAGCACCAACACCCAACCGCACACCAAGCTCACATGCCAACCCAATAGCTGGCCTGGATGGTCCCCGGCCAGCTACTTCTCGCTCGCACCCACACATGCACCCACACACCCTCTTTACTTGTCGTGCTTCCTCTTCTCGTGCCTGAGCCTCTTCTGCAGTTTCTTGTACTTCTTCTTCTTCATCTTGAGCTTCCTCTGCCGCTTGACGCTGATGGCCAGCATCGTGCTGCCCCGCAAGTGGTCCTGGTGGTCGCGCGAGTCCTCGTAGCGCACCTGCCGCAGCGCCATGCGCCCCAGGAACGTCCGCGGCTCGGGCACGCTCGTCTCGTGCTGATGCTGCCCATGCGAAATGAGCTCCGGGCTGTGCGCCACGATCTTGACGTCACCGTTCCCGTCCGTCGACTCCTCGATCGTGAACGCGGCCCTGTACACGCGGTGCGCCTGCCGGCCCTGGTGCTGCTCCTGCTGATACTCCGCGGCGACGAGGCTCGCCGCGTGCTCCGCCGCGTGCTCCGCCGCGTCCCCGGAGCCCCGCTGAGGCCTCGGCAGCGGTGGGGGCCGGAAGGGCAGAAAGCTGCCGGACATGGAGTTTATCTGCATCGAGACGGCTTCATCGGCGGCCGCGTGGCGATTGACCTCGAGCTTCTGCGTCATGGCGTCGGCGTCGGCTTCGGGGGCGGTGTGGTGGTGGTGATGGTGCGCGTCGTCCTCGACCGAGACGTCTGCCATGGGCTGCTCCAGTCTCTGGACGGTGCGCGAGATGGTGGACATGACGTCGGAGGCCTTCGAGGCTCTCGTGCGCTGGGAGAATATCGCTGCGAAGGCATCGTCCGTTACGATTCGGGGTAGGCTGTGTGTCACCGAGATCGGCCTGTGGAGGGAGAAGAACGAGGAGAGGGCGAGGGCTGTGTGGCACGGATTAGCATGGTGCACAGGCTGCAAGGGTCAGTGTTTTGAGGTGTGCATACATTCATTGGGTATACTCTGCGTGCTGGGAACCCTTGGGAGCTGCTGCTCGTCCGAGCTCTCCTTTGCTTTCCGTTTCCGCTTGTCGCCGGAAGATTTTGCCCCGGCGGCCTTGGACACGGCGGATGGCTGGACGGACTGGTTGACGGGCAGGTCCCCAGAGTCGTTATCCCGCGATGGTTTCGAGGACGAGTACCGTCTCTGCTGGAGAGGTCTGCGGGTCAGGGGGCAGAGGTTGATGACGGCCGTCCGGGGGGCAGCTGAGCCGATGGATGACAGCGAGTGTGGCGCCGCGGCGGCTACGCGCCGCACCGAGCCAGGCAACATTGCGCGCGAATGGAGTCGGTTCGAGGGGTATGAAGAGGTCTATGGCGAGCGAAGAAGAGGAGGTGCGAGAGGAAGTGCCGGGTCACGATGCGGGCGGAGGAGTGGCAGCCCGCTTGAACCCGAGGTTTGGTCACACGTCGAAGGGTGGAAGAGGGAGGATCGCCTCATCCGGACAACCTTGAAAGCCTTGCCCCATCGAAAGCCTTGGCGAGCTGTCTGGGTGTGGCCGGCCGGCTTATCGGCCTGCAGATAAGGGGCTACAGGAAGAAAGGCCTGACCAACACGGCAATGTTGTGGGTCCGGCTGGGGAATGAATGTCTCGCTCGCTTCGAACATTAATACCATCTCGTGCTCTATTTATTAGCACCAACCATCTAAGTTGCTTTACCGTGACTACCTGAATTTTATTATTCCTTATAGAGTCCCTCAAACAGTAAAGGATGTGTCGGCTTGCCCCTAAATTTAGGCCAGTCTCCTATTTTGGGTCCACCATGCACTCCTCAGACCGCTTAGACGGCCCATACCTCTGCGTGAAACGCTGCTGAGCTCGACACCCCGTGGGCCGGACCCGATGACTCCCCGTTGATCATGATATAGGAGACAACGGCTCATGAACGTTCCGCTCATATGCAATGGCAACCAAAGCTGTTTTATACACTGAGTTGTGACACGGGGCATTCCTCTCGGCCCCAATCATTACAATCCCCAACGCTCATCCTTTGTATGCCAACCACAGCCAGAATCCCCCAACCATCCACAATACCCTCCAGGCTGTGGTCCATAGTTCTCTCCACGCGATTACCAGTGTGTTCCTGCTGCCCCTTCTCCTCGAGCTGGTCGCCTTCCACCGCGACTTGCCCGCGTCGTGGTAGTACTCATCGCCCTCGCCAATGTCGATCTCGATCTTGGGCCCGTTGCCCCAGCCGCTCCAACGGCCCCCGTTCTTCTCCCTGTTGGAGCTGTGCCTCGCAAGGCCCTTAGAATTCCCGCCTCCCGTCTGCGGCCTCTTGGGTGATGCATTGCGGGCTTGTGCCGCGAGGCCATTCGCCCTGACTCCTGGCGTGAGTGATGCGCTCCTGTCGCGCGTAGCAGACCGGTGCGGCGCAGCCGAATTAAAGGACGACGCTGAGGATCCGTGCCCGTACCCGGGCTGGGCCTGCTCCGGGTCATGGTCGTCCAGCTTCGCCTTGAGCAAGGGCAGCAAGGCCCGCGACTTGCTCCCTGGCGCGCTCGGGTCGAGCGCAAACGGCTGCAGGTTCAGGATGGGCACGAGGAAAGCACGAATGGTGAGCGCTACGGCGCAGACAAACGCGAAGCCGCCGTAGCGGGCGTATGTAGACAGCTGGCTGGGCAGCAGGCACAGGTGCGTCTGGAGCGTGTGCTCCTGGTCGCCCGAGAGCGGTTTACCTTCCGTGTCGATCGGATTGTACATGCTGACCATGACAAAACCCGGCGTCGGGACTCCCATGGCCATGCTCACGCTCTTGACCGTAATCTCCTTCACGTTCGCCTGGTTGTCGGCATGCCGCAATTCGCAGTAGTCGTGGTCGTCGCCGGAAAACGCGTGGATGATATTACCGACCTTGTTGACCACGTCGATCGAATCGCCTTCGTTGAGCACATTCTGGTACTGGTAGCCCCTGGATACGGAAATCGCATTCCTGTCGTCTCTCGCCCCAGGATCTGACGGGTCCGCTGGCGGCCAGTGTTCTCGCATGGGCCCACACTGCGTCCCTGGCGGCCGGTATAACGGCACATGCGAGAGCAGTATCGTTGGCAGTTCCGCGTTGCCCTCGCCCGGGTTCAGTGTTCGGATGTCGTTGAACTGTGCCGAAAGCGCGTCTTCAATCTTGTGCTCCTGTAGCAATTCCGGCATCTCTCCGCGAAGTCTCCGCAGCTCTCGCTCGACAGCTTTCCGCTTCGATAGCTGGGCCTTGTTCAGGAAATCCTCCGTCGGCTTGTAGATGCTAGTCAGGTCGCCTTTGCCCCTGTCGTCCGAGGAGCGGGCACTCAGTGAAACCGCGTCGATGGACACAAAAGTGTGGTTCGCGATGACGTCCACTCTGTTCACGTCCCCAAAAAACGCCTCGAAGCGGTCTCTCACTGGCACCTTGACCTCGGACCCGAACCCGAGGTCGTGATTGCCGGGCAGGCTGGCAATCAGCCTCCTCCCTCTCTGACCTCTCCCAGCTTCCGTCCCGCCTAGGTTCCAAGGGTTGACGAACAGCCGGATGAATCTCGCATACTCCTTCAGCCAGAAGTCCTCTCCGTACTTTTTCTTCCACTTTTTCGCATAGCCCACTTCCCCCTTTGGTCGGTGATTCCAACTCGGATCCTGTGAATCGCCGTGGTATGTGCGCCACTCCCGTCCCCCGTCGAACAAGTCGCCCAGGAAGAAGACGGTATCGGGATGTAACTGCTCTTGTAGGTTGCGATACGACCGGCGCATGTAGTTGTCGGTGACCAGTACAGTCAACGAGCTGATTGGCCAGGGTCGCCCGGGGTAAGAGTGCGGATCGATGAGTTGGGGGTCGGCGACGAAGATGAGGTGGTGAGGCGTGGCGCCCGAGGGCTACACAAACAGTACGTGTTGGTCAGCTTCCTGTGTCTGTATGGCAGGCTACCGGCGCAGGCAGAAGAGGGAGCGTAGTCACCCATTTCTCCCAATTATTCCAATGACAGCTCTCGACATTTGTGTGAAATATCCACCGCTCTCCCCAGAGCAGGACCACGGCCCATATTACTACCAGCAGGTGCGGAAAACTAGAAAGGCGACGCAGGGACAGGTTCCTGCGCAGCTGGTGCACCACCTCGAGCACAAAGGCCAGGGTCGCCCTCTTTCCCCTCGTGTTCCAGAAATGGTGCAGAGAGCGAACCTGGTGCCTGATGAAGCGCATGAAGTCGCCTACGGGGTCCTCGTCTTGGAGACGAGGGTAGTTCTGGCGGAGGTTGGACGGGGCGTGGGGAGCATAGCCGGACGAGAAGGAGGAAGGGCCGCCATTGCCGTTGCTGGTGTAGCCAGCCATGGCACGGCTAGCATAGGAGGCAGACGGTGTGCGGTAGGTTAGATCGACGTTGGAGTGAAGATCCGGACAGGGCGTGGTAGGAACACGGGCGGTCGTGTGCGTGCTATGGAGGCGGTACTGGTGGCCTTTGTCTGACAGCCATGCCTCGAGTCCAGCCTGCCCGGAGTTTTACAGTAGGAAGAGTACCATGCAAAAAGCGACAGGCAGGATGACAAGCCCGATGACGACCCCCTGATCCGCACTTCTGGTGAGTTGCGCGGAGGGGTGACTCGGTGGGACCTTGCTGAAAACGAAACGTGGAAAAAAAAAAAAAAAAAAGCCGTGGCTCAGGTGTCAAGAGAATGGATATTTCAGGAACCGGCAGACGGTCGTGGTGTCAAGGTGTCAGGGTGTGTGGGGTGTTCGCTGAGGAATGCAGAAGAGCTGCATGCAGCTAAAGTGGCTAATAAACCATGTCTCTCATAGCACACGGTAGCGCGCGGCGGGAGCTTCAGCTCCCGCCGCTCAATTATAATTAGTTGCGGTAGATGAGCTGAATCTCGACTCGGGGCCGAGGCTCGCCATGCCTCGCATTTCTTTACGGCACCGGACAGCACAGCACAGCACAGCAATCAACCGTAGCTCGTCCGGCTCGAAATTGCCCTGTTCAATCGAGCACTGCACATTCCTAGTCGACAAATGCCATAACAAGAGTCAATCTCGCTGGCAAGACGACTCAAGGCAAGACTCGAGGAACTATTGAAGTCAAACGGCAAACCTCCGAGCGGTGGCACGCACACTGTACTGTCATCATTGTCAGTACCCCATCAGCCATGCACCCCACCCCGGCTTTGTCTGAGACTTGTCATCCCCGCTCCGCGAGACCGACCGTTCATTGACAAAATTCCCCGAAATGAACAACACGGCAGGCCTTGGCTCTCCTCGCAAAACAAGCCCACATTCTACACTATCAGTATTGACTGGAAGACCTGGACGGTCAGCAGACCGGCAGATGGTCACATCGGCGCGCTTGTTTAGACTTCGCTGGCAGCTCACGAGCAATAATCACATCGGACAAGGGCAGGCCCACCTGCCAGTTGTGGCCAAGCAAAGGAGGCACCCACCCACATTTGGAAAATCGCTTTCCCCTTCGTGGAACGCGTCGTCCAACACGGCCTCGACTACGCGGTACTCGGCACAGTAGCGGGGATGGCGGACACGAAAAAAACACAACAGCCAACCGATTGCGCTTCAACCGGACAACGACTGCGTTGACTGACCAACTGACTTGCACGCATTGATACGCCACCAAGGCCAAGACGCTCCATAGTGTTGTTCACTGCTATGTCTGGCCCTAGAGGGAATAAGTCCCGGGGACTTGATCCTCGTCGAGGACGTTACGGAGTGGTCTCTCTCACAGACCCAGCCAAATTCCCTACCTGACTCTCCTGAATAATCTTTGGCTGCTCAGTCCACACAAAACAGCCCTAAAATGGGTATATATATGTACAGTGGGAAAATGAAACCGTAGGAAAAAAAAAGGTAAGACAGCCAAGAGCAAAACAGCCCTCAGACGGAAAGGGCCAAGATCTCATGTTCTTGGTGTATGTGCCGCATAACCGAACGCTTCCGCACATGCATGGAGAATGCCACTGTTCAGTCGTCATCCAGTCATCATGAGGTATGATAAGGAATGTGTTGAAGAAGGATTGCGGGCCAATCGTGACAGGTTAGGCAGATGCTGCCTGGTCCGGGTTTACACAGCCAGACTCTTAGAAGACCCAGGTGAAGGACTCCTTGACCTCGAACGATATTTTTCGTCTGCAGAAGAAACAGTATTAGCGGTTGCATGATAATCCCAGGAACCACATGCTAGAGAAGACAAACCTGATATCCGCCGAAGACGCCCCGATGAGGACCTCAAACCTCCCCTCCTCGGCAACCCACGCCCTCAGCGACGTGTCATAGTACCCGGCGGCGTGCTTGTCGAGCCTGATGCAGAGGTGCCGCGTCTGGTCCCTCTCGAGGAACACCTTCTCGAACGACACCAGCTCCTTCTCGGGCCGCGGGAGCCTCGACCTCTCGTCGCGCACGTACACCTGCACCGTCTCGAACCCGTCCGCCTCGCCGATGTTGCTCACCGCCACCAGGAGCTCCAGCGGCGGGGACCCCTCGGAGAGAACCTTGGAGCTGAGAGAGGGCCGCCCGTACTCGAAGGTCGTGTAGGACAGGCCGTGGCCGAAGGGGAACAGGGGCGCGATGTTGGCCCGCTCGTAGTGCCGGTATCCGATATACAGGCCCTCACCATAAACGACGTCGAGGTTCTCGCCGGGCCAGTTGTGGTATGCTGGGGTGTCTGTGAGTGCCTTGGGGAAGGTGCACTGAGACAGTTAGTACTATGTTTGCAGCTCCACTGAGACAGCGCCGAGCGATGGGTCAGCAGCAGCACTCACCGGAAGTTTCCCGCTGGGATTCTTGAAGCCGAACAGGACGTCCGCCAGCGCATTGCCGGCCTCTTGGCCCTGGTACCACGCCTGGATGATCGCGGGCACCTCATCAACCCACGGCATCGTCACCGGCGACCCCGACTGGTTCACAACAACGGTGTTCGGGTTTGCCTTGACTACGGCCTGCACCAGGCGGTCCTGGCTGCCATCCGACGGCAGGTCCATCGTCTGCCGGTCGTACCCCTCCGACTCCCACTCCGCATCGAGGCCGACAATGACAACAGCAACGTCGGCCTGCTTTGCCGCCTCGACGGCCTCCCGGAGGTAGTCGACCTTGTCCTCCTGCTTGAAGCCGATGCGGCAGCCCCCGTACTTGTGCGTCATGTTGAACTGCTTCTGCTTCGAGACGGGCCGCAGCTCGTTCGTCATCTCCACCCTGAGCTCCACCGCCCTGCCGGCCTCCATGTCTACCTCCACGAGGTAGTCCACCGAGCCGTCGAACATGGCCTCGCCCTCCTCGGTCCAGTCCCACAGGTCCAGGGCGAGCTTATCGTCGAGGTACAGCTTCCCCGGCCCGACGCTCATGAAGCTGATGGTGTGTCTCCCTGATATCGTCGGCACCAAGGACGTCCTCGCGACGGCCGACCATTCCGGGCCGACCTGTGAGAGCGGCGCCGAGTCCCAGAGGAAGAGGTCCGTGTTTGTCCTCCTCTGTTGCACGACCGGGTTCCCCCTGAACTTGTCTCCTGCGAACCAGTCAATCCTAACCCCCTGCTTCCCGTCCTCCGTTTTGCAGTATGGCGAGGCTACAGGGAGCCACTTGTTAATATGGCAGCCCTGGGCGTAGATCACCTCCTGCTCCGCGGCCTTCTTGATGCTGTCCAGGGGGAGTGTGTTGTAGTACGGGTTCAGGCTAGCACTTCCTCCTCCCCCAGCAATTGCGCGGTTGGCATTTGGGCCGATCACTGCCAGCTTCGCAGTCTTCGGGTTGATTGGGAGGATGTCGCCCTCATTCTTTAGCAGCGTCAGGCCTTGTGCCCCTGCCTCCCTGATGAGCGCCCGCGTTTCCGGCCGGTCATCTTGCCTCTCCGGCTCCTCGGTATATGCTTCACCACCGGTGACCCGGTAGACGAGGGTCAGGACGTTCTCAGCAGCTTGGTCGATGTCCGCCTGTGAGATCTTCCCCTTCTTTAGCGCGTCTAGGACTTTTTCAAACCTCCATTTGGTCGAAAAGGGAAATTCAATGTCACACCCTGCCACGATGGACTCGACAGACGAGTTGACGCCGCCCCAGTCTGAAATTACCGTGCTGCGTTGGGAGTTAGGTGTCGCCCGGGTTCAATGATTCTACAGGAAACTGAACTTACCCATCATATCCCCACTCACCTCGCAGGATGTCTTTGAGAGTGAGCGTATTCATGTCTGCGTGGACGCCGTTTACGAGATTGTACGACGACATCAGACCCCAAGGCTTTCCTTCTCGCACAGCAATCTCAAACGGCTTGAGATATAGTTCTCTCAGCGCCCGCTCTTGCACGATAGAATTTATTGTGAGTCTGTGTGTCTCCTGCTCGTTGCCGACAAAGTCTATTTTTTACGGGTCAGCAGTATCCTCCAGCGACCCTCGCAAGTGAGTCTCGGAGCCACGAACGCTTGATAGTGGCAGCAACGCCCTTCTGCTGCAGCCCCTGGATGTACTGCGCCGCGAGCTTTCCGGTGAGGAGCGGGTCTTCCGAGAAGGACTCGAAGTTCCTGCCTCCCAGGGGGTGGCGGTGCATGCAAACGGTGGGCGCGAGCAGGATGTGGGCAGACCTCGCCTTGACCTCGTCCGCGAGGTGCTGGCCGACCTCGTAAAGCAGGTCCCGGTTCCATGTCGCCGCTAGTGACACGCCGCAGGGGAACAATGCTGCCTGAACATCGCTTAGCATGCTTGCTCCCGTTGTTCTCCTGGGGCCTGTATTGGATGGGGCTCACCTTTGTGCCGCCGACGAAGATCCCTCCCCGAGCACCATTCGGACCATCACTGGTCTTTGCTGCGGGGATACCCTTTTCGGTGATGGCTTTAGTTCTCCAGAAGTCCGCAGCAGTGAGGAGTGACACCTGACTGACGATCAGCGATGCTCGCTGGGTGGATCCGTGGGATAAGGGCCCCCTGACTCACTTTCTCCTCTTGGGTAAGCTGGGACAGCTTCTTCTTGGCCCACAGTCTCTCGCTCGAGAGATGACTTCGATGTCCCTGGACAGGGCTTTCCGGCGGGGTCACCTCCGTGTCAGGAGTGGACGCTGTCCAAGCACTCTCAATGCCCAAGATCGAAGCGTCGGCGTCCACGTCGCTGTCCAGAGCCATCTCCCTCGCAACTTCTGATATGAGAGCCATCTTGGATTGCAACTTTCTTGATCAAAGTTGAGGTGAGGTGTCTGGGCTGAAGTATGAATATTCGAGGTCAGACCGAGGATCCAAGAACATGCTCGAAGGTATTGCTTCCGGGTCCAAGTTGAGAACGAGTGTCAGGTGATCCAGAAGCCCCCAAGAGATAAGAAGGATCAAAGACCACTGACCAGTGCCTCGTCACTCGAACAAGGCTGGGCTGGATAACGTTTTGTTGGTCGTGACTAGCAGCAACACACCCACCCGGAGCAAGTCACGGGGGTGGCTTGATATCTATACAAGTCGTACGCGACGGATCAGCAAGTCCGGAGCATGGCGCCTCCACCCCTGCCGAGATTTAGCCGCCCCAAATGAATTAATTGTTCGGGGAAATCATCGAGTAAGAGCTCTCAAGTGCCATCAAGATTCGCCCTTGGCACTGAGGTCCGTTTCAAACGCCCGATATGTCGTATCTGGAGGACCTCGAGCCTGGGGGGTGTCATCAACATGAAATATGACGGATAATAATAAGAAGAGGCATGTTCATGATGTGATGTTTGCCTGCAGGACTCGCCCGCGCGGTGCTCATGTGGATCGACACCATTGATTGAGCCAAGAGAGCTAGGAGGAGGGATACCGGAGGAGGGCCGGCGTGGGGAGTAGGGGTGGACCCTGTGAGGGCCGTTGGCGTGCATCTGATATCGTCACTTGACTGCTGGTGCTTTAGAGATCCAATTAATGGCGGCTCGCAATGGGGCATAGTCAGATCGGTAGGGACGGACCGTGTGAGCGGTTGGTTTCGTATGGGGTCGCAGTCACGGATGGCGGGACCTTGCCCGGGCCCAGATATCCCATGAACTGGTCCTCCTCGTATGCACAGAAGACCGGAATTCGGAATTCTGCTATTGTGTCTTACAGTCCAAGAATGAGCAACTTCGTTCATGAACGCCTGCCCAATCTGCGAGATTTCCCCTTTGAAAGCCGGGCTGTCTCATGGACGGCGCGGCCTCAACCTGCCGAGGCTGATACTCAAAGAGGCCGTGTTGTGTGCCGGGGGCGGAACTTGACGGCTCAAAAGGGAACTCTTCTCGAAGCTTGTGCCAGTTTGCGGAGCGCGAAGTGGAAACGCCACTCAGGGCATTTCCTGCTTCCTCTCCAATGGTTGCAGTGCAGGGCAGGGGAGGCAATCCTTGGCCGACGGTGTGGAGGGCAGATGGGAAGCGGCATCCTTGGTATCCGAGTGCCCAGGTGGTAAGGTGTGGCAGACCCAGCCGACGTTCCTGGATGCAGACCACGGTCTTCTCGGGACTGACGGCTAAGAAACACAGGGCTGGGAACGGGGATCCTTGTCCACGAGGCGGTATCTAGTCCCGGCGGCTCTCACCAGCCGCCGCCGAAGTTGGTGTAGACCACATGCCGGGGCTGCTCTTGAGGTATCATGTTGTCGTGGTAGATAGATACCAATCGCATGGCCCCAGAGTACATAAGCAGTGCGACGCCCAGACTTGTTACATACTTGAATGTTGCTCTCCCTGCTGCGACGCTCTTAGCTGTTCCTGGCTTGTTCAGGGCCTCAGGACCGTCTGGCCTCGTTCCGGCACCGAGTCCGCCTCCAAGCCTGGCAGGTCGCTGCAGCATTTGTCGGCCGCCGGGTCCGGGAAATTGTTCTCGCGCCTCTCCACCGAGGCATAATGCGATCACCATGGCCGGGACATCCCGTTCGGCCATCGAGAGATGCGTGGACCTTCCTTTCCCATGCCGACGCCGATGCCAATGAAACCTGAATGCTGGATTGCGACTCCTGTGCAAGATGAAGTGCTAATCAGTCTGCCCGTCCGGGCCACCGCCGGCTGGGGTAGGATATCAAGTGGGGGTCTGCCGTGCGGGAATCCGGGCCGAGACTCCTCTCTCGGGACTCAGTGCGCCTCCTCGGATTGGCTCCTTGAAAACGTGATCACGACGCTTCAACGACACGAGCCCGACCGTCCCGGAGCCGCTGTCAACACCGCAATCGTTGCGATACTTGTAAGTGAATCATCAGGCCGGACGTTTCTGTTGTTGTTTGTAATCCAAGAGGTCCCGACAAGTTTGGGTGCACGAAAGAGGTTACGAGATGTAACCTCCCACATCATACAACGCCAATGGTGGGGCTCTCCCCTCCAGGCGTGGCCCAGGATCCGGAGCCAGCTCGTCTGACATGTGAGTCTGCATCACCTGGCATACCTACTGTGAGATGTGATATCCTCGATGTGATATCCTTGAAGACAGTCAGTCTCGGATAAGATTGAAAGCCAACCCAGGTGACCCCAGCCCCTGTCTGTTGTCTGTGCGGATCCCGGGCAAGCGTTTCTCAAGATTAAGGTTGACTACACACTGAACACCGTTGTTTCCATCAATCGTAAATTAGCCGTACCACTATATTCCAACCATGTGGTCAGTAGGGCTGTTTACGAAACAAGAGCTAAGCGTCGAGGGAGGCTGAAAGCGATCTGCGGCGCCACACGGCAGGCCCTCGCGTTCTAGAACAGGGGCCAGATAGGAATGTCAGCATCCGCCCCAAACGAGTCAGATCACGGGTTGATGCTCGTGCTAGACTGACCAGTAATCGCCATACTGATGCAGAGGGGAAATTGTGGAGTTTCCCGTAGCTCTCTTCCTCCTGTTCATTTCGTTCCATTGCTTAGGTTCTGAGGTCGGGCCCGATGCATCAGGTCCATGTAAGTGCCATGGAATTTCACATGTTCGTGAATTGCGTTTGCAGCTAGCTTGCCTAGCACTGGCAAGCCGCAAGGGTCGTCGCGGGAGGACGGCAATAGAGCCGTCGGGTCGCCTTCGCTGCAGGTCCAAGAACGATGTACACGTATGCTGCGCTGCATATGTTTGTTTTCCCTCTGCAAGGCATGCCGGAGCTTTGTGCGGTGGAACCGTGGGCATGAGCTTTGTCATGGCGTGCGTGACCGTGGACAAATCGGAATTATTTGTCGGCTGGTGGCCTTTCGCAGCCCATGTCTAACTGGACAGAAGGCACCAGGTGCCGGTCGTTCCGACCCAGAGATTCTCCTATTGAGGCGGATACATTCCGTTGTGATATGTATTAAAAGCGTGGGCCGTGGCGCCAACTGCTGATGCTCTCCGCCAGTTAGGAGAGCCGTCGGTACAACTCTGGACGCAGACAAGGCCCAAGAACATTGGCTTCGACAAGAGTTATCCACATCCCCGCTCGAGAAGCGCCCTCGCCATTGCGGTCAAAAGTTCCTTGAGCAGTCAAGCCCCAGATGCCACCTCCGGGTGACATCGGCGCTGTGCTTTAGGATGACCGGTCCTTCCGATGATTCCGCTTTTTAACTCTAACAGAAATAAGCTCTTTTGACCCGGTAGTACTTTGTACTCAGACCATTATGTGATGTTTATAATGGGGCAGCTGCATGCAGCCCTGCGCGATATCACCCACCTTCCAATTCCTGGGATGTCAGACCCGCCATGAAGCAGGCTCGGAGTGCGGCAATGAGGAAAACGCCAAGGGTTGGCCGGAAGCCTGGTCCGACAAGCAGTGTCGCGATGGCATATGCACGCGGCTCTGCATATATGCGTCCGAGGAGCCTCACCCTGTCATAAGCCGTACAGTACATAGATAGGTAGGTACAGCCCCCACTTTGATCCGATCAAATCCGGTCCATAGGACGCGGGTTTTTCCATGACCGGCATTATGCCCGCGTCGAGAACGACGGAGGTTGCACTCAAGGCCAATACGAAGTGCAGGAGTGGTGGACATCCGCGGGATAAGGCAGGCAGATATCCATTCCATGGGACGCGACAGGCTCGAATACCGGAACACCGCGCCGAACTTCATATCGCTGCTCTTGATCGTATCCTATCTGGTGGGGCGCATCGCAGTCGACCGTGGGATGTGGATATCAATGTTGCAGGGGCAGTCCACCGCGTTGCCTCTACGAAGAGCGGCTGCCCCTTTGCCGGTATCCCGAGAGGCATCATGTGAGGGGAGCGAGCATTATGTCCTGATCTCGTATTATCTATGCCCATCACGGGCTTGATGGGTTTCTTGAAATTTCCTTGAATTTGGTCGATGAAAGAGGCTCTTTTCGAAATGTCTCCGGCCTTCGACTGAGATTAGTCCCAGGTGCCAGATCCAAAGTCCAATACCGGTTTTATCACTTTTGGACTGTTCACACATGTACATGGCCACCTACTTCATCAGCTGTGAGTAAGCTCAAAATCGGGGGAGGCGCGACTAAAGATCCAGGTCCTCTTTCGCATGATTCAGCTGCGCATTAGGGATGGTTCTCAGGAGTCACAAGGTGATCAGCCGAGTGCCTCAGCCCGGCCGAGTGCCTCAGCCCAGCCGAGTGCAGCCGACCCGGCGATAATAAAAAATTGTGTAGTGACCCAAGCGTCTCCAGTCTGCAAACACTCTTCGGTCCATTTCAAGAGTCTTCTCCACGTGTGGTAGGGAGCTGGACTTGTTGACGAACGGTTTTCCATGTAGAGTTGGCAAGAGATTGGAGCCTTGTTCCAAGCCAAGTTGATGCCCTTCTCCAGGCGCTCCTCAAATCGTTGACTTTTTTCCTCCCTAACTATCGAAAGCACAAACATCTACGCGGGTACCGGTAACTTGCATCCGTGTCACAAACAACCAATGCATGGCACAATTGTTTTCTCAGGCTCTCTATACCTGCTTAGGTAGGTGTCCATGTCACTGTCAGAGATCCTCTAGATGTTCGGATAGTGTAGCTAATCCATCCGAACCTTTCACAGCACAGCGGCAAAATTATAAGTAAACTCAATGTTGCTTTTTTGCCCTACTAAGAGTTCTCAGGTCTCATCAACCAAACTTAGGGTACCGACCAATTGCTCCTCATGCTGAGACTAATATTAAAGCTAAAAAGCCTATTTATTTTAATAGCACCGTCTAGCTATGAAGGTTGAAGCTATCTTTAGCCATTATCTCATAGTTCAATAGTATACCTAGGTATCGTTTTTGCATAGCGTCGCGCTGGTGCCTGATCTTGTAGTGCCGGAACCGGATTCATAGCACTAGGCGACACTGGATTCTCCCTTATGTATTACATTGAGGAACTAGGCTAGCGGTAACTGGCTTGTAAATTTTGAGTTATAAGAAATCGGGCGAGTTGGATACATAAAATCTCGAGGTCTCCACACCAAGCCCACGCAACACTTGGATCCCCATGTAACAGACCATCCAACACACTCTGAATTCTATTTTCCCAACTCCTCACCTTATCACAACACTAAAACAGCTTGGAAAGATCACAATGCCTTACATCAGCCCTTTTGTAACATGGGCTGCGGGGCTCCTCATCGTGGCATTTTATATTGCATTTAACTTGATGGTGTTCTGGTACAACCCAGAAATACCTGTCGTCAAATACACAGGAGAAGGGAAAGCAGTTACAGCAGTGCACTCGTGCAAATGTCCGTGTCACTTATGCAAATGTTCGTGTCATAAACTTGGGCACCCCCAGGATCCTTGCCAATCATAATTATGGTTGTAGCACTTTCTGTCAATCGCGACAGTAGCTGTGTAAGTACGTATACTTTACTAAGTGCCTATATCTTCTACCAATCCACGTCAACGCGTCCAGAATTCCAGGCAGGTCATTAACCATTTTACTTACTAGCCATATGCTCAACTTGTTGGCACAGTGTTGAGGAAGCATTCCATGCATAAAAACGCTAAGCTTCAAAGGAATCCGGATATGAGCGACCTTCCAACTACTGAGGCAGTCTGTTATATAACACTGAAGCATACTTCACGGAAGTATCGCATAAGTTGAAAGTTTGGCAGTGTTCAATACCCCAGAGGCATTGGACCTGTCAAATAAGGTCCCGAGGTCTTCAAATGGGACTTTTGGCTCGTGAAATTTTCGAATTCCTCTTAGCAATGAACTTTGACAAAAGGCCAACATTATAGGCCGAGTATCACATTAGTAAATAAATACAGTGTGGCCGAAGCCAGAATTCCCCAGGGAAGCCACGACGACCCAACATCATCTCTGCAGTATTAAGGGTAACTTAAGGGTTCCCAAGCCCATTGGCAGAGCCAAGAAGATGGCCGCAGAAGCGGTGCAGCCGCACCAGCCCGACATGCTGAGCCAGGTTTGGCCAGCGCCTTTCAACGAAGCCAGCAAACCGCACTGCGCACCCAATCAGGCTGATGGCCGCAAAAAGGACCAGAAGAGCTGCCACGACCAGCATCGGGCCACCGACGAGGGAGAGGGCGAAGAGGGCGAGGGCGAGAATGCAGCTATTGTATGTCAACCAACTGCTACAAGGTTTTCTGGATTATAGGTGTGTTCTAGGTGTGGATGTTGTGTATATATCCAAAACACAGCAGGTGGGGAACTCTGATACTTACATGGTGATGAGGACGGCGCACAAGGCACCCAGGGCAGCCGGCACAACAATCCAGCCCAGCCAAAAGCCGGTCCAGAAGGTGGCTGCAAAGTAGCCAAGCCAGCCAATGCTGGCGGCGGCGGCGGCGAGAGTGGTCTTCACGGTGGGCGCCAGCCCCAGACGAGAGGCGGCGACGCGGGCGACCACGTCATTCCAGGTGGCCGAAGCGCCAGGCACTGGGGGCTGGGAGCCGACATGTTGTTGTTGTTGTGGTGGTGGTGCTGCTCGTGGTGCTGCTCGTGGTGCTACTCGTGGTGGTGGTGGTGGTCTGGTACACTGTCAATGACCTGGTACGGGTCCAAGAGTGATGCATTCTGGGACACTCCAAAGCACAAAGTTTGCAGAACTGTAACAGGAACAGAACAATACTCACAATTGAATGGTTCTTGTTGGCGTTTGCTGCTGCTGCTGCCGCCGCTGCGCTTGGTAGTAGTGAGAGCGCGAAAGAGAAAGGGAGAAGAGAATTCACGATGGTTTCTCGAGAATGGAGAGCACCAAGTACCAGAAGCGCTCCGTCCCTGCCTTCCGTTTCTGTTTACTTTGATAGGCACCAGTGCCTTCCTGCTTGTTAGGATTTGACCACTTACCGCCGCTCACTTGCGCCTTCCCTGCTGTGATGGATACTGTGTCTGGTCCAAAAGTGCTTACCTTTAAGTACACTGCTTCCTGCCTTCTGTTTTGCCTGCTGAAATTCGCGTCTGGACGCGTCCTCCTCGGGTGGCTCAAGCAAGCGCGTCATCCTGCTCGACGACACTCCCTCCGGTGGCTCAAGGCGTCGCCAAAAAGTCGAGATCTCTCTCGGGGCGTCCTCCGCCTCTGCCTCGTCTAAGAAAGCCATCGAAATCTCCGACGACGAGGACTGCAAGATCACCTTCTCCTACTCGGTGTCCAAGAAGGGAAAGGGAAAGCGCCAAATGTCCTCCAGTCCTCCGCTGCCTGGCCCCCCTGGAGATCCCTGATCGGGACACTTTTGGCGACCTGATTCGCAACGGGGTTATCAATAGCGTGGAGACCCTGGGTTTCTCTGAGGATGACTGTGCGGCCGTCCATCGTTCCTTGGAGACTGGTAACAGCAGGGCCAAATCGCACGCCACTGCCAGTGTAGAGACCGGCGCTTGCAAATCAGAGCCGACCGAAACTGCCTTGGCGGGCGTCACAGGAGAACGGTCTGCCTGAGCTTGAGACCGACGCGCGAGGAGCTGGGTGTTGTACTTCTCACTTTCCTCAGGGTCAGCGAGGATTTCCCAGGCAGCGTGGATTGCCGCAAAACGCGTGACGTTCTAAGTAGGAAGCCTGTCACGCACAAACCATCGGCTCTAGCCATAGGGATATCGACTGCACACAGTCGGCTGTGACTATGGAACGCTCTAAACTAGCTGAAGCCAAGCAGATCCAAGTCTTCCTTGTCGGGGCGACCTCTGTCCTCGAGCCCCTTGAATAACATAGGCCTTATTGTGAGTCTCAACCTGGGAACCCCAAGAACCTCAGCAATTACGATGTGGTGCTCACAACCTATGCGACCTGTAGACCCTCATGTCTGATTCGGCCCCTAAAGACCGCGATGCAAAAGTCTTCGTAGTTCCGTGTTCTGAAGTTGTTCTGGGCGGAGGTACCGCTCCAATTACATCCAGGTATGTAGATTTACAAAGTCCTGTGCTAACCCCAGTTCCAACTCACTGGATTCGGAATTCAATTACCAAGTAATTTAGGACGGGGGCTTCAAGAGACCCTGGTCTTGAAGCAAAAAGATGGTGGTGCGTGACCGGGACGCCAATACAAAATTCTCTCGACGACTTGCTAGTTACCTAGGTATCACTCCTCAAGTCCTCCACCTGCAGCCTTTTTGCCAGCGGGCTGTAATTTTGCGGGATATCTTCTCTCCCCTACTGTTTGATAACCCGAATGCATTCCGTAATTCGAAGTTGCTGCTCCGTGCCATCTGTTTCTAGAGCTCCGGCGGAATTCGCAACTCGTCGGCCTCGAGCCGCTCGAGTTTGAGACCATCCTTGTGGCTCTTAGTAATGGAAAGAGAATTTACGAGACCATCGAATCTACCATCGAAGTTCATTGCCAACCGAAGTTCGAAAGAATCACGAGCCGAAAGTCCCATTGAAAAAGAAACACAGTGTTATTCAGCACTATTCGGTAGCTCCAACGCCTCTGGAGTATTGGATACTACCAAACGCCATCCGCTACTGTTACACAAGACAAGAGATGGGATGGTCAAGGGTAATAGGAGACCTTGATTGAGCTTCAAATTAGGGTGCGGTTTCTGCGGAGATGAAAATGCGTCAAGCTTGGTCAACGGGATGGAAATATGTCCTGAATGTTCGATGCCGCTGGCCAAAGAGAAGAAACACATCGTTGATGATACTTCGACGCTGAACAATATCTTCCCAGGCTCTATCTTAATTATAACACCCTCGCGATCGCCCTCCCCGATGTCTGCCGGTTCTCCTTTGAGTATAGCTTTGCAAAGATGGTCGTCCAAGCTGGACGCGTTTGCGGATAACATTGAGCAGCACAAGGATGAGAGCTAAGGTCCTAAGACGAGCATTATCCGTGCTAATTGAGTGGTGTCAGGCTTATTTTCACATCATGGTGGAGCACCCTGGACTCATCGAGAGCAGGAGGATACCGTGCCTGCAGATCGACGGCGGGTTGGGATCTCAGAACATGAACAACGCCTAAAAAGCGGTCTAGAAAGGTCGCCCATGTCTTGCTCCTGCTGTTCAGACGAGCTCTGTTGGGTAAGCACCCTATAGGCAAGGCGCTTCCGTGCATAGTTCCTGAGAGAACTCGAGGAGAAAGTCACTAACATCACTCTATTCTTGCTCTGACTGTAGCTAACCGCGCCCATCTTGTCGAGCCTCAGTGGAACCCAGCGGTTGAAGAGCAGCCAATCTGCCGGGCACACAGAATGGGGCAGACTCGGCAACGGCGATCGGATATATCATCGAGAAGAGCGCGGAAGAAGTACAGCTCTAAACCTTTAGAACCAACTGAAACTCCCCGGTGATACTGACCAGGGCTTAGACTATTGCTGCACTGCAGAAGAAGCCCTAAGAGTCACCTTGCCAAAGTGTCCCTACCCAGGTAGAATGCCGCCGAGCATAATGGAGAGGCGACGCGGCTTGATGTGAGTGACCATACACAACATATATATCATCTATTTTGTGACATGGTCCTTTTGCTGATGCAGCTTCTAGGACCTGAATTCTGTGCTTGATCACGAGGTCAGTGGATTGATTACCTGTGTGCGACGGGCACCTTTCGCACCTGTTGCACCACGGCTACTGTACGAGATCAGCCTGTCACGATTAACGAGCAGAAAGATCCCGGCCAGGTGTTGACACACATGCAGTGTAGCATATAAAGTCACACTGGGTCTGGTGGAAGTGATGAGGATCAATCACAACAGGCAATTTCCGCCACCCATATGGACAATTACGTGCACTCATTGCTTGGATCCAGTAATGGCCATCTGGGGCGAGCACAGGGTACGATGCAGAAACTTTTTGTGACCAACGACGAGCCATGTCGGAGCGAGGGCAGATTTTTTGGAGACTGGAACAATTTGAAACCGGGACATGGCAGACACGGGAGCATGCAGTGGAAATGGACTGTGAAGTAGCCCTTTCGTATCTTTCGAGACTTCATGCGGCGGGCGGACGCTGCCACAGGAAGCGGAATTACAAATGATGTGACTCAGCCGTATTAACCATACATATATTGGAAGGTTCAGTAGGTGAATCAGCCTTTCCACACACACAAACACAGAGAGAGAGAGCATGTCGGTACTCGGCCTGTGACGGCTGACGGCTGACGGCTGACGGTGACGGCGAGGGTGGCGATGTCGGGGCTGACAAAGCAGGACACAAGGCAGGCCGGAGCGTAGGAGCTAGAGCACAGTGGGGGTAGCACCAAAGGGCGGAAGGTGGAAGGTCTCAGACAGACCACACATGGCGTCCTGATGCCACTGGTGACTTTTGGTTGGATGGAATTCCACAGATGGATGATGCCTTCGGCCGACGGTAAGGTCGTGTCGGCAGCCTTGTGATGCTCATCTCCACCACATTTCACCCGGCTCCACTACCCGGCGTACAATATCTACAACATCACACCACACCAAAAGTAATCTACCATCTCCAATGCGCAGTGCCTGTAACCCACAAACCTGTGGCCCCACCGTGTGTTCAAAGTTGGTTGTGTCGGCTTGTCGAGTTGCTTACTACCTAAGTACATAGGTTGGTATTTAAAAACAAAGACACAAAAGGCAGAGCGCAGCAGTATCCCGAGGGCAACTCATCCTTTCTGCCCAGATAATAAAACCGGGCCTACAAGGCTCTCGACCATTCCTTCTAATTTGCTCCTGCCCAGCAGATTCCCGCCTTCTCCACGTCGCAGGTGTTCCTTCGTGTCCCCGTCGAGCCGAACGTCCAGACGTCGTCACCCTTGCATCTGGCCGAACTCTGTCGCCGTTGGCAGCGCGATTAAGTTTCCGCACCGGGCTAATAACGCACTGCGATCCGGCCGACCTTGACCCACGGCGACCCACGGCCAATTCGCAGCGCATCCCCAATCCCAGCCCAGCCTGCTCAAGGTTTCAAACCAAGAAACCTTGGAAAATCGGAAAACTCAGTGACCCAGCGACTCACTCACCCGCCCGCCAACGCTTCTATGCGTGTGTATTGTACTATGCCCATTTCCTAAATATACATAATAGCGCCGCACCACCCATCCACAATTCTATCCATCCGCATGAACTTATTCTCGCCACGCTAGTGCCCGTCTCTGTGCGACCGACCGACGACACCAACTCCCACTCCCACTCTCACTCCACCCTGCGAGTTCGGACCCCCAAACTCCCCCCACGATTGATCGCACACGCGCCTGGCAGGCATTGAACCGCAGACGTCACCTGCCAGCGACGCCATTCACAGCGGCAGCAGAAGCAGCAACGACAAAGGGCACTGAGTGTCCCCTATCTGCAGCATCGTCGTGAGGGTCGGGAGCCCTCGGGCGACAGGCGCGATGGCGTGGTCCAAAACCACGCGCATCAGCATCATGCTGGCCATCGACATCGTCTTCTTCCTCGTCGAGCTCATCGCCGGCTTCGTCGTCCATTCCCTTGCCCTCACCGCCGATGCCTTCCACATGCTCAACGACATCATATCGCTGCTGGTCGGTCTGTGGGCCGTTAATCTCGCGAGCAAGGCCACCACCGACAAGTACTCCTACGGCTGGCTGCGCGCCGAGATCCTCGGTGCCTTCTTCAACGCCGTCTTCCTGATCGCCCTCTGCGTCTCCATCGTCCTCGAGGCGGTCACGCGGCTCTTCGAGCCTCCCGAGATTTCCAACCCGAAACTGATCCTCATCGTTGGCTGCTTCGGTCTCGCCTCGAACCTTGTCGGCTTCGTGGTGCTTGGTGGCCACGGGCATTCGCACGGCCACGAGCACGACCATGAGCACGGCCACGGCCACGGCCACGACCATGCACACGGCGACCACGACGCGCTCAGCCACGCGGAAGAGGGCAGGGCCAACCAGGGAGGACAGGACGACTCGGGCCCGGTTTTGAACCACCTCCCCGAGGTCGCCGTGGCCAGGGCACACCATAAGAGCTCCCCGTCCACGGCATCTAAGCGGATATCGTTCGACGAGGCGCAGCAGGCACCGGAGAGGGCAAGCAGCAGGCCAGGCCAGGCCGGCAAGTCGCGGAGGCGGGCAAGCAGTGGCCGTAACCAAGTCACTAACATTGACGACATCAGCATCTACCCGTCCAGCTTCCGCCAGGACATTATCGCAGCGTCCAAGGCTCGCCCGGCTGATTCGACAGACGAGGCGGAGAGCACCGACGAGGACAGCGCCGTCGCCGACGAGCCTGCCGCCGAGACCACGCCGCTGGTCGGAAAGAAGCGTCCCTCGGGCGGCGCTAAGCACGCCGACCACACACACACACCTAAGAGGCACAGGAGGGACTCGAGCTTGCACCAGACGCACAACCACAACAAGCCCCGCAAGGCGGGTCAGTCGAGCCATGGCCACAACCATGGGGACATGGGCATGAACGCCATGGTTCTTCACGTCCTCGGTGACGCTCTCGGCAATGTCGGTGTCATCGTGACAGCCCTCATCATCTGGCTGACTGACTGGCCCGGCAAATACTATGCCGATCCAGCCGTGTCCCTGTTCATCACGATCATCATTCTCAAGTCCGCGCTTCCTCTTACCTTGGCCACGTCCAAGATCCTGCTGCAGGCAACCCCGGAGGGCATCGAGGTCCAGGACGTGCGCGACGATATTGGCAGTCTGCCCGGGGTTGTGACGTGCCACCATGTGCACATTTGGCAGCTTTCCGACTCCAAAATCGTGGCCTCGATGCACATCCAGGTCGCCTTCCCAATCTCCCAGGCGGGGGGCACGGAGTACATGACCCTCGCCAAGAGGGTGAGGAAGTGCTTGCACGGGTACGGAATTCACAGTGCCACCATCCAGCCCGAGTTCTGCCTCGATGAGTCACACGCCCACGCCGAGGAGGCCGAGCAGCAGCTCAGGCAGATGGCCAGCGCCGGCGACCGGCCCGCGGAGCTGCCCAGATGTGCGGGCAGCCACGGCACCTGCCTGATCGACGAGTGCGTCGATGACTGTGTCGGCCAAAGCTGCTGCTCCGTGTCCGGCGACGACACGGCCGTCGAGAGTGCCAGCACCGGTAGCCACTCGGCCCACAGCCACGGCCACACCGAGGAGGATGGGCATCAACATCACTAGTGGAATGACCCCACCTCGTCAATGGCGGGCTTCCGATTTTCTTTGTTTGGGGTCTGAACCGTGTCTCTCTTTTTCATCTGTCTGTGGAGCGGCGCCGACAAGCGTGGATATGTGCGTCTGTGAAGTGCAGTGTCTCGATTAAACGGGCGTCGGACCGTGAGGTTTTATCATAAGCATCATCGAGGCACCTAGCCCGGCTGCATGCTCAGCATACGCAGACGCATGATGAAATACCCTCGGCATCCCCCCAAAAGCGCATTGCGGTTTGCATTTGGGCTGTCTTGGGTTGGGCCTCTTTATACTCTTTCCCAGCGCATCACTTTGGCGGCGGTATTAGTCACCGGGCGGACCAAATAGCGGTCCTGGTTGGCGTTTTCTTTGGGAAAGGCGGCGCAACGTGGTCCTGTCTCTCTGTAATATTAGACCATCGCTGCGTTGATTAGAAACGAGACCGGTGTGGGCAATGATACAGCCATTCGTTACGTGTCGTTTTGTACAGGGTGCATCAGAAAAGCGTGATCATGAGAGATGGTGGTTCTTTTCGGTGGAATATATACATTATGCTAATAGTATCACAGAATTAGACGTTAAGCAACTGTTCTAACCACCTTTCCACACACACATACACCAGCCCAGGCCGGGGTCCGCTCCAACAAAGGCTCCTTCCCGCCGCCCTGCACTACAAGCCTGTTTATTGTCTTTACCGCGTCCCCCAAGATCAAACACGCCGGTGCCACTCAGCAAAACCTCACAACGGTGCCTCCCCAACGGCAGGCCCCATCCTGCACTGCGTACTCCCACCCCCCCCCNCCCGGTCGGTCGGGAAAGTGCCGCCGCAGGGCAGCACTCACCGCACAGCAACGCCGCCCGGCCCCCGAGCCAGACGGCGCAGTGGCCTGACGCGGGAGCAGCACGCCCCCTCAGAGGGAGAGGCGTCTGGGCTGCAGGGACGGCCGCGCGCGCGAGGGAGGGTACTGCCACGCCGGCAGCAGCCCTACCCCCGCGTCTTTAGGGTGGTCGTCCGGGGCGCCGTCTCTGCGCAGGGCGGCGCGGGGAACGCTCAGGGGCCGCCTGTTGGCGGGCGCGTGGGGGATGATGATGTGTGCGCGGGGCGTGAGGGGTGATGGGTGCTGGATTGGGAGGGAGATGTCTGATGAGGATGAGGACGACGACGATGGTGTTGTTGGGGGGGACTTTGGTGGGTGAGGGGCTGGGCGGGGTTTTTCTAGGGCCGACGGGGCGGCGTCGAAGGCTCGGGCGACGGGGGACGGGCGCGACGGCGACGTGGGCGGACTTGCCTGCGTTGGGGCGGCGTGGCCGTGTACGTCGTCCGGGCCGAGCAGGCTCGATAGGCGGCGGACTTTAGCCCACAGCCGGGAGCGAGGCCGATAGGGGGTCTGCGCTGGGGTTCGCCGTTCTAGGGCGGGCTGTGAGTGGTCGTGATGAGCCTGCCGGGGCTTGTGCTGAGACGAGGTCTGCCCTGGAGAGGCCTGCCCACGCGGTGTCTGTTGGGGGTGAACCTGCTGAGGGTTTGTTTGAGTGGAGGAGGAGGAGGCCTGCTGGTTCAGGAACGGCCTGGTCGCCAAAGGGTAAGCTGGGGCGCGCAATGGAGGCGGCGGCCGGGGGCCTGGGCCAGTGTAGCTGACTTTTGGCTCTGCTGGAGCTGACCACCGCCGCTGGGTCCGAGGCTGACGCGTGGACAGCGTTTCCGATATCATCAGTCTTCGAGGGTCAGGGTGGTTGGACATTCTGGTGTGCTTGCTCGATAGTAAGTCGGAAACTGTGCATGAGAAGATGAAATGATGTTGTTTTCTCTAATGGAGATAGGCGCTCAGATGGAAACTGGCTTACAGTACTCTTTGGACACGTTGTGTGGCTATTTATCGAACCAAAGACTTTCCCGGAGGGAGCACAAAATCATGCTTGCGTGGTTAGGGGAGTAAGAAACATTACAAAAGAGCACTGGTGAACGGAAGGACCCTGGTGAGACGCGTACTTCAGTAGTTGAAAGCCCAACTCGCTCGTTGCTTGTGACAAACCAAGGGCAGCCCTTGGCCGAAGCTGTAGAAGTGATGCTGATTCAGGCGTGACTAGTGCCAATCTAGGCACGGCAGTGTATTCGTACAGTTCCTCAAGTCGTATGAGCCTCCACGCCCAACGTATGCTTCCATATCTTTCCAGCACGATGTCTTCCCGGATGTGAGGGGTCCGTCCAATGAACAGTTCATCCAAGCTACCATGCCAATCGTCATTATCCAAATACAATATTCTCGTCCCGCTGACGGCGTTGACGGCCCAATCCTTAAAACGCCGTAAAAAAAAATAACAAATTGTGGTGTTGATGCTGTGGTTGTGGTTGTTTCCCTGTTTGTGGGCGTGGGCGTGGTGGTGGTGGTGGTGGTGGTGGTGTGGTGTGGCTGGAGAGCGTTGGCGCATATCGCATAGGGTGAGGCTGTCCTACGAGACCCTGGTCGTGGTTTTTAAGGAAGCCGATCGTCCGGGTCTAACGGAGTTTGTAGAACAGCCTCGCCGCTAGTCAGGCCGGAATGTCGATGTTCTCGTTTTCCTTGCCGAGAGCGCTCTTCTTCGTCTTCTCGTTGTCCTCCGGGGTCTCTAGTCCGATCTCGCCTTGCTTCCTGGGCGACGGGGTCGGGGGTGGGCCCATCGCGTTGGCCTTGCTCTCGGCGTCGACAATGGCAGCGGCAGCTTCGGCCTCGGCCTCCCAATCCTCATCTACATCGTCCTCAAGGTCTGCACCTTTGGCAGCCAAAGCAGCCAGTCCCGCCTTCGTGGTGGGTGTGTCGTGCTTGCCCAGGCTCCAATCGATCTCTCCGTCGTCTCCGTACCTCGTCGCCAGCCACTCGTTGGCCTTCTTGAAATGGCCGCAGGTGAAGAAGCCCCTCGCTGCGCTCAGCGGGCTTGGATGCACCGAGGTAAGAACAAGGTGCCGCTTCCGGTCGATCTTCTGCACACGCTTCCCAGCTGGAGTGCCCCAGGCCATGAAGACCACACCGGTGGTCCGCCGCGCCGCGACAAGATCAATCACTTTCTGCGTGAAGCGCTCCCAGCCACGGTTGGCATGGCTGTTTGCCTCGTGAGCACGCACCGTCAGGCAGGTGTTCAGCAGGAGGACACCGCGATCGGCCCAAGTGGTGAGGAGACCACCACGGTTTGGAGGTGGCACAAAAGAAGGATAGTCGTTCTTGAGACAGGTGTACATGTTCTTAAGGGAGGGTGGTGCAGGGGTGGGCGGCCTGACGGAGAAGGCCAGGCCATGGGCCTGGCCCACGTTGTGGTAGGGGTCTTGACCGACGACCACGATCTTGACGTTGTTGAACGGGGTGTGGCGAGACCTTCAGAGGAGGTTAGTGGTGATGAGAGTAAGGGGTCGCGAGGATTAAATCGTACCAGGAGTATATGTCCTCTCGCGGGGGAAAGATCTTCTTTCCAGCAGCGGCCTCTCTGTCAAGGAACCGTTTCAGGTCCAAGAACTCCTTGGTCACGATCTCGGTCTTTAAGTGGGCCAACCAGCTAGGGTGCAGGGTATCGATCTCGAGCTGCAGTAGCTGTTTCTGCTCCTCGGTCAGGGTCGCAACCCACTTTGCCTTGTCAAACTTGGCAGCTGGCTCAGGTGCTAGTGCAGCAGATGAGGCAGAGCCACCATTGAGCGAGGGCTTGACACCGGCGCCAGGAGAAGGCGCAGCCTTTGGGGCACCAAAGAAGGATGTGATGCTGGCATTCTGCCTCGGCTTCTTTGGGTCAGACCCAGCAGCCTGGGCAGCAGCCTTGCGCTTGACGGACGACATGGCAGGACGGTCGGGTTTGTGAAGAGGACAGCCGGTTGAGATTGAGAGTGATGGTGAGAGCCTGCGTGGGGGTTGCGGATGGTGGGGTCTTGCGACAGGATGAGGATGAGAATAAGGACGAGATCCAGACAGACGAGCAGAGGACAAGAGGACAAGGCCAGATTTAAATGGGTGTATGGTGAAGGCCGTGAGACGAGGAATCTTGACGATTGGCACACACGAGGTGGGCTGGCTGGCTGGAGGTAATCCAGGTGGAGGGGGAGGAGGAGTAGGAGTAGAAGAGAGGGAAGAAAGGAAAAGAGGCCCAATTGACCAGGGATTTTAAACGGGAAGCGCAGAGCAGAAAAGCAACGTCAGAACAGGATCGAGATCATGACATATCGGAGAATTAGACCAAGCAGCAAGGACGAGGCTTGCACAGGCGCGAGGTGAGGTGAGGACACGGGGAGTCAGTTAATAAGTTCTGGTCGGGTGCAAGGAGGAGAGGAAGAAGGGGGCCTTTCTCCTGCCTCAGCTTTAAAGATGCACGCACACAACACACGCACACACACAAATGCGAGTGCCGTCATTGGATTTTGGCTGTGCCGCTCGGCCTCGGGGCGCGTTGGGTTGTCTGTCTGCTCGTTCCCTCTTCCAAGGCTGCAACCCTGGCAGGGGTAGCCGGTTTGCTTCTTGTATCTCAGCAGAGACCTCTGATCCCTGCGCGGCAGTCAAAGCGCGTCATGACCAGCCACCAGGTTTCCCGCCCATGTGGTCTGGGGCCCCGAGATTGACGACCCCGTCGGCCGTCACAAAAATCGCGTGGACACGGGCCTGAGCCCTCGGGGCGTGTCTGAATGGACTGCAGCTCGACGCGACGGGCCTGCATGTCGCGTTTAATGGGCGGAAGCTCCCCACTTTTCCCCAAGCTTTCGAGACCCCTTCCGTGTTTCTCAATCAATGCCATTGAGGCGTCCTTCCGGTCCCCCAGTGTAGGTTAGGTTAGCCACTCGACACTTCACTGAGGCTGGAACGTGGGAAGAGCTCAAACTCTCAATCCTGACTCCTTTTTCTTTTGCCCATTTTGTTGGCCTGGGTTGTCCTTCGTGCCTGAGATTTTCTTTCTACTGTGGCTTCAACTCGTCCAACACAGCCTTGTCCCCGACTCACGCCGGCCTGCCTAGGTCACGACTCAGCGAGCTGCAGGAAACGCGCTCGGCTTAGCATCCTGCCTTGGACGCGTTTTGGGGGAGAGCCCTGTGCCGCCATACTGCAGGTCCCAAACCGCAAATCACGTCCCGAGCACGGCCAGCCACGCGCCTGTGACTTGGATATGGTTTCTCTTCCTTGATCACCACGGAGACAATATTCCCGGCGCAAGGCCTTGGTATTTTGGTGAAGCACCTGCGCCAGGCCTGCTGTGTGCAGTTCCCCGCTACCCGACCCGCGCACTAGCCTCGACCTCTGCGCTGCAGCAATGGGTTCGGTCGACGACGACCAAGTGCCCTCGAGTCTCTTCGGATCTTTACCAGCGCGACCACCCACGCCGCCACGAGAAACACACGGTCATGAGCTCGACTCCCTGCCAAAGCAGCTGATAATCCCCCAGCAGCTCGGGGTCCACCTCCGGAGTCTGCAGACGCCTCCCGGCATATCCTCTCCGACATCATCGTCCAGCCGCTCCACCGCGAGGAGGAAACGGGTCGGCTTCAGCTCCCAAACCCAATACCAAGAACCTCCAACATACAAGACCAGGACCTCCGCCTCCAAGCAGAACCCAAGCCCTGCCTCCCTGCCCTCCAGTTCCTCAAAGCCCGTCAAGGGCATACTGAAGCCTTGTCCTACACCAAACACGCTCGGTCCTGCGAACGGCGTCTACCTGGGCTATGACAGCTCCGATCAGGTCAATATTGCAGAAATGTTGGAATCGACTCTCCAGCAGCTCGCTGGCGCCGATAGGGAGTGCAGGGTCGATGCCTACACCATGCTATTCCGCGGCCTCAAGACGTCGAGCAACCTGCCGGACCGCATCGCCCTGCAGAACAAGATGACCGTCTTCATGCAGTTCATACAGCGGGATCTCACCTCTAGGACGCCAAACGGGGCCGTCGACAATCTCCTAGTCACCTCCGCCCTCAAGCTTCTCCACACATTTCTTCATTTCCACGGCATCGCCTCCAGTATCTCCTATGACTTTGGTGTCTTCATGGTGGATCATTCCATCAGGACGTTCGAGGACACACAAGCCTCCAAGGAGATTGTCAAGCATCTCATGCAGGCTCTGTTCCTACAGAATTTCCCAGCTGAGGTCATGACTGTCGACCGAGTGGGCCGCCTTGTTTCCGCTCTCCATGACATCGAGAACCACCTATCTGGGAAGAGCATTGTGCAAAGCCGCATCGTTGTTTACGAGAAGCTGGTAAAACAGTGCCCGCAGCAAATGACTGTTCATTCAGACTGGCTACAGGACTTGTTCACGGACATGCTGAGCAGCATTTCTGAAATACGATCGGCCGCAGTCAAGCTGGGTCTATCCGCCGCCTTCACCCTGAATAAGGACAGGAGGTTTTCTGCCCGGGTCCTGGAACTTCTCAACCTGTCGCTTGAGGACAAGAAGTACGTGGAAGAGTTCAGCGGGAGACTCTGCACCATGCTTCAGAATCCACAACAGTCCACATCGGTACCGCGGATATGGAGTGTCGTCACCTTGTTCATCCCAAGACCCCATCAGTGGGACTACTTCAATTCCTGGTCGAGAATCATCCAGCTGTCCTTCAACAACTCCAACCCCCAGGTCAAGAGAGAGGCCAACCTTGCTTGGAATCGATTCACGTACCGTCTCCACCTGGACGGTCGCCTGGTCCATAAACTCATCCGAGATCCCCTGCTTAGCCTGCTGAAGCGAAAAGGGCTTCGCGACTCTGTTCTTGCTAGTATTTGCAATTTCTACTATTATGCCTTCAAGCCAGATCTGAATTTGAAGATATTGGACGAGACTTGGAATTCTGCTGTGGCTCCGCTCATGCATGGGCTGATTGAACAGGGTCAGGGAGACCCCCAGGCCATCACCCAAGCAGCTGCCATAATGACTGGTTTGGTTGACTGCCAAACACGCCGTGTATGGAGGGATGATCGAATCATGGACCAGAGTCCGATCAAGGCCGACGAGTTGCCAGCCATAGACTCGAAATGGATCAGGGCGAACTCAGAACGTGTCTTTGCTCTCCTCACCCCGATACTGGAGCAGGGTTTCGCAGAAATGTCTCAGCCTGACAGCCAACTTCGAAAACTGTGGAAGGCGCTTGTTCACTCTATCGCCTCCGCCTCGACCAAAGACGTCAAGCTGCACGATGACACTGCCAAGTTCGTCGCCAGCGCTTTCACGTTGTTGCACAAAGTGTGGATGAGAGGGCCAGTTGCCCGCTTCGACGGCACACCCTGCACGTCTTCCGAATTCTTGGACGGGGCGCGGGAGCTTGTTTCGATACTTGTGGACGGTCTCGGCCTGCTTCCCAACCCATTCACGGAGAAGCAATTTTCACAGACTAGGGACGGCCAGTTCGTCGTATACGGTGTGCAATCGAATCGTTCTGGGAAGAAACAGGGATCCAAACGAGTACCTCTACATCATCTTTTCTGCTTCCTGTCCAAAATACCACCAGGCGTTCCCGACGATGACACATTCATCGCATTCTTCTCCTCCACGTTCGCACCTTTCTTCGATGGCAAAACTCAGAAGGCTCAGGCGGACCTCAGCCAAGAACTCCTGCGCCTCCTGCCCATCGATACTCCCTGCCCGTCTGGGCCCTGGGTCATGACAGCCAAAAAGATCTTTACATCACTCGAAAGCAGCCAGCACAGCCATCAGAGCACAATTTCAGGAAGCGGTAGCAATCTCGGACTTGAATTCCGCGATGTCGTTAAAGTGCTCGAGCGCGGTTTGAGATCGGTCCCATGCTTGCCCTGGCAGCACTGGCTTCACCTCTTCCAAGCAATCCTCCGCCGTGTCAAGGATGAGGCCGGTGATGCCGGTGTCGCCATCGTGCTCATCGAACCACTGGCCACGGCCTTGAAGGACAGGCTCTCTCACGACAGTGCCGATGTCATCTTGGCCACTTGTATCGGTGCAACAATTGAGCTCGTTGCAGCATCCACACAGCCGCGAGACAAGCAAGCTGTTGATGCCGCGAGGCGGCGCCTGTGGGGCACCTCAAACGCAGGTAGCCGTCTTTCGTTCGATCCCTTGGACAACATGTACAAACTTCTCGCACACCTACTCAGGAAATTATATACCGATGTCGAGTCACACGCCTCTGGGCCTATTGAGCAGCTACTGGACGAGACGAAGGCATTCTTTGACCGCGGGAACCGCCAGCTTCTTCTTCGGACCCTTGCCGCTGTCCAAGACGGCCTCTCGTGCTGGCTTGAGGATAAGGATCGCCGCATCACTAGAGCCGATTTCCCTAGTGTAGTGGAAGCGGTGCGTATTTCCCTATGAACCATCTCGCGGTGGCTGCGAATATTTTGCTAACTATTACCAGACTCAATCTTTATGGGGCCGAATATGCAGTGACCTCAAGGCCTTGTCAACTGAGAAGCTGGTGCTTGAAAACATCGAGCCACTCTTGTGTGCCGCGTTCCAGAGCACCCATCTAAGTGTTGTTAAGATTACAGCAGAGATGTGGAATCATATTTACGGCCAAGTGGACTGTATACAGTATCCAGAAGCATTGGAGGAAGCGCTCATCTCCCTCGGTTCGTTCGTGGATATCGTCCGCCCTGGGCTGGAAATTTTGGACGGCGGGTCGAATACACACCTCAACTTTGTGGAATCTCAAGAAGTGAGCGATTCGATCATCACCCCGGCCAGGAAAGAAATCGTCTCGCGATCTCGATCCTCAGCGTCACGACGGTCAGCCGCCTCGAATTTATCCAAATCCACACGGGTGGCTCAGAGTAGCCCCCTGGCAAAAGTCAAGCCGAAGGGACGCACACCAAAGCCTAAACCCCGCCATGAGGATTCACAAGTGCAGTTCGCAGCGATTGACTCCTCCCTTCCCTCTGTAGATTACGAGTCCCAGTTGCTCACAGAACGCCAAAAGGAAACCAGAGAGCGACAACGCGGCACTGCTGCTTTATTCCCGGAAATGCGATCCAGCCCAAGCACGGCGACGAGGAAGGCCAGGGGTGCGCCTGAACAGCATGAGCTGCCCACAGGCTCAATCTCTCTGGAGGCAGCTCGGGCCTCAACCCCAGAGAAAGACGGTGCATTTGAAGATTACCTGACATCCACGCCCACTCCACGGCGAGGCCAACCGATGATGCTGCCAGAGCAGGACCAAGATATGTCCGCGGACCCACCATCGTCGCCCCCAGAGCCGAGAGGATACCGCCTGATGGCAGAGCTGAAGACTCTAGCCAGCAACACCAACACTCTGGACGAGTGGCGTTTTTCCTCGTCTCCGGTGACCGGCTCTCCAAACTTAGCACACACGACGGATTCTACTTCGCAGCCAATGGAATTAGACCAAGTCAGTGATCAACTGCAGCTGGATGAGGCGAATGTGGACGCTCGCGCGATTGAGCAAACAGGCGTGACATCATCGCAGCTGGCGGTCGACACTGAAGTGATCGAGGAGGCGACGCTGATCCAACAAGCAGCTGGGGCCGAACTACCAGCTCATAGAGCAGCCAGCCACCCTTCGCTCAAATCGCCAGTCACCCCTTCCGGACGGATGTTGCGGTCCAAGTCTGTCCAAGCAACCCCAAATTCTGATCACGACGAGTTCGTGGACGCCCCGAGTAGTCCTCTCCCGCTCACACCGAGTCAAAGGGTCAGGCCAAACTCGTCTCAGGTGAAACTGCGCAGGTCTTCCCGGAGCAAGGGTGACAGCCAGTCATTCAGCATCAGCGACTCATTTGAGACCGGAATGAGGAATATCGGAGCAGGGCAGTTCGAAATAGAGATTAGGAGCTCGCCCAAGAAGAAGGACGTTCCATCCTATGAGCATATTCTCCCCGAATCGCCGGAGGGCTCTGAAGAAGAGGTAGGGAGGACTAAGCAGGCGGGTATCAAAGAAGCAGCCAAGGCTGCAGAAGAACCTGCGGAGGGGCCAGCCACGGACCCGAGTTGCATCACGGTCGAGGGTATTGCAGCACCCAGACAGCTGCGACGCGGTCGTTCAAAAAAGCCTCGGCGAGACTCGGTCTCTCAATGCGTCCAGACGTCGCGAGGTGCCCAAGAGTCGTTCAACTCCCAAGCCTCGGTGGGCCGGCCTCGCACACCTGTCACTCAGGTACCGACGTTGGTCTTGCAGGAGGGCTTTGAGAATGTTTCACCGGGCAACGGCAGCTGGCTGAGGAAACGGAAGCGATCGTTCTCGATGCACAGCAGCGGCGACAAGAAACGCGGCCGTCGGGACTTTGCCTCGAAGGAAAGCGACGACGAGGTTCCCGACAGCCAGCCCGCTGCTGTTGCCGACAAAGGTATGTGCAGTTGCTGTCGATTTAAGGCAATGCTTGCAATTCCAGTTACTGACATTTTATTTCCCCAGGTTGCGACACCGAGCTGCACCCATCCGAGCTATATGAGAACGACCAGTCACTTGGATCCTTACAAAGCCGGACAAGCTCGCCAAGTGACCCCTTGGCTTCCCAGGAGCTTCCAAGTGAATTGTTTGCGCCGCCCGGCCAGCCACAGACTGAGCCTGGGACGCAGATTAGAGAGGCTTCGGACCACACGGACGACGAGGAGCTCGTGCACTCGCAACTTGCCAGGGAGGAGAAGGAGGCATCAGTGGAGGAGGAGGCCACGGCACTGCCAAGCAATGTTGCATCTGCACAGCTTGAAGCCGAATTTGTTGCACAGCTCGAGGAGCCGGCCGAGCACGCTGAGCGAGCACCACATGAGGAGGAGGCGCCGCAGCAGCAGACTATTGAGCCTGCACAAGAGGGTGCAAGCAAGTTTGACCGCCTCCGAGCATTGCTCCGGGACGGGCTGGGCATTCTGAGGTCTGCTGACCTAACGAGAGAAGAAACGAACGAGCTCGAGGACATGTTCATGGATATGAAGCAGGAGTTGTACCAGGCGGAGAGGCGTGGGAGGAAAGAGTTGCCTGGGCAGTAAGTAGCATTGCATGGTTATCAGGAGTTAAAGGCGGCGCACTTTTGGGCTCGTGTACACGATACCTCGCGAGTCAGGTTCTGACGGCGAAGATGCATGCAAAAAAGAAAAACAGAACTAAGGGGGCCGGTTAGCATAGTTCATAATGATATCCCGTGACGAGCCAGCAGGCAAAGATGAAGATATAGCCTACGTAGTAGTAGCGGTGTAGCGGTGAAAACGTGCAGTTGTCCTACATGGCGGGCCTCAGAGTAGAACAATGCCAATTGCTGGCTGATGTTTGCTGCAGCCGTGTTGCACAGGCAGATACGCCCAGGCCTGACGGGCAGGGGGGGAGGGTGGAGAGGGGAGAGGGGAGGAAGCTTTGGAAGGTGGTAGGTTCGGTTTGACATGTTTCGTCAGGGTTGTTCGTTCCGCTGTTGCCTCTCAAGCAACCTCCTAGCCTCCTACCCCTGTCCCGCCCGCCTTGTGATCGTCTGGAACGCCTGGGCTGCCTGGACTGCCTGACAGCAGGCAGCTGCGGGCCGGGGCATGTGAGGGGTCCAGGGCGGGCTGCTGCGACGGATTACCCCGCCATGACATCTTCAGGCGTCGAGACAGGGGATCAAGCTTCTTTGACACAAAGACAAAACACAACACAGAACAAATCTACACTACCAACAGGCACACTGCTTCCCCCCCCTCCATCCTTCCGTCCTGTCTTTCAGCCTACAGCCTCCAGCCTCAGTCAGCCAGCCCACAGCTACCGTCTCGTCCCCTCGCCTGTCCATCCATCCACGCTTCCTACCAGCTGCACAAAGCACCCAACGCCGGCACCAACGACGACCACTCTCTTAATAATACAGCAGCAACGCAACGCCGAAGACACCACACCACAAAGTACGGTACTACTGTACTGTACTGTACTGCTACTGCTACTGCTTACTACTACTGCAGCCACACGTTCCGAACACACTCCCAAAACAGACACCAGTAAGCAGCAACAACACCAACAATGGTCGACCGTCCCAACAAGCCCTCGGCTCTGGCAGCCACGCCACAACAGTCATCTCAGCCCACCGTCACCATCGAGGACGGCCGCGTCAAGGCTGTACTCCCCACCGGCGAGACCGCAGAGGTCCTTCTGCACGGCGCCACCGTCCTCAGCTGGAAGGATGCGAGCGGCGACGAGAAGCTCTGGCTGAGCGAGGCCGCCGTCCTGGACGGATCCAAGGCGGTCAGGGGAGGTATTCCCATTGTGTTCCCTGTAAGCTTACTTACATACTCGCACATGCGCATGCACACATCCACAACCACCACCACCACCTGCTGTTTGCCCCTCCCTCCTATACCCCTTCCCCACCCCTAGCTTGCCACTGCATGCAGGTAGTGTAATTATGGTCATTGGCAGGTACTAGGCTAATCCGAGGTGCCGGGCCACCGCCGTCCCCGTGTAGGTCTTCGGAACAGCGCCCGACCACGCCGCCACGTCCAAGCTGCCGCAGCACGGCTTCGCCCGCTCGTCGCGGTGGGAGTTCCTGGGCAAGTCCACCAGCGAGTCGGCCAGCAACTCGGCCGACGGGGATCTCTCCGTCAAGCTCGACTTCGGCCTCAGCAGCTCCTCGCTCGACCCGGCTGCCAGGAAGCTGTGGCCCTATGAGTTTGATATCATCTACAGCATCACCCTGGAGCGCTCCAGCCTCGCCATTGCCCTGGTCATCACGAACAAGGATGACAAGCCCTGGGAGTTCCAGGTGCTGGCGCACACCTATCTGAGGGTCAAGGTACGTCCGGAGTTCTGCCAAGGAAAGGCAGCTGCGAGGTATGGTGGAGTGGGCTAGTGCTAACCACACGCCGCAGGATATCACCCAGGTCGTGGTCGAGGGCCTGGACGCCTCTGAGTACATCGACAAGGTCGACGGCCTGAAGACCAAGACGCAGTCGTCCAACGTCACCATCACCGGGGAGACAGACCGCATCTACACTCCCGCCAAGGGTCCCCGCGAGCCTGTCAAGGTCATCGAGGGCGGAAAGCCCATCTACTCGGTCGTCCGTGACAACCTGTCCGACCTCGTGGTGTGGAACCCCTGGTCCCAGAAGGCCGCGGGCATCGGCGACTTTGCCCCCAAGGATGGCTACAAGAACATGATCTGCATCGAGGCGGGCAGCGTGAAGGAGTGGCAGACGCTGGAGGCTGGCGATGCCTTCGAGGGCGCGCAAACGATTGTGTCGCTGTGAAGGTGTGCGGGAACCGCTGGTGGCAGGGCAGGATGTCGATCTTGGAGGCTGTGACATTCAAATGGTTCCGAGGTATGGGCCAGTTGGCTTTCGAGAAATATCGAGGCGAATAGAGTCTGTCAGCGATAGCTCAGACATGTTGGTGCTGGGATGACTGTTACAGAGCTTAAGTGGCCATGCAATAGATGATTTGTTTTGTTTTTTCCTCCTTTCAAATGAAAGGCCTACCCCGATCTTTCCCGATTTCGTTTTGTTTTAAGCGTATTCTTCCGGAAATGCCATGTGCCAACGACCCAAGCGCCATGCGTGTCGATTTCACTGCAGATTTTCGTCATGCTTGCAAAACAAGCCCCTGAAAACAATACATACCCGAAGACGGGTAGCTAAATACCGCCCCCCCTCCCCGCCCAACCACCTAGACAACCTGCCTCTCGTTGCGGTAGTGGTCAGCAATCAGGAAGGCCAGCTCGAGGGCCTGCTTCTCGTTGAGGCGCGGGTCGCAGAAGCTAGTGTAGTTTGCCGACAGGTCGTCCTCGTCGAGGCCGACGCTGCCGCCCATGCACTCGGTGACGGCGTCGCCGGTGAGCTCGAGGTGGACGCCGCCCAGGTACGAGCCCTCCTCCTTGTGGATGCGCAGCGTCTCCTGCAGCTCGCTGAAGATGTCGCCGAACCGCCGCGTCTTGACGCCCGACCCCGTGCTCCGCGTGTTGCCGTGCATCGGGTCGCACTGCCACACCACGGCCCGCGCGTACTCGGAGTCCTCGACGGCGCGGATGTGCGCGGGCAGCAGCGAGCGCACGCGCGACGCGCCGTAGCGCGTGATGAGCGTCACCTTGCCCGGCTCGCGCGAGGGGTTGAGCGCCCGCAGCAGCGCCAGGAGGTCCGCCGCCGGCGTGCTCGGCCCCACCTTGACCCCGACCGGGTTGGCGATGCCCCGGAAGAACTCGACGTGGCCGCCGTCGATCTGCCGCGTGCGGTCGCCGATCCAGAGGAAGTGCGCCGACGTGTCGAAGTACTGGGTCTCGGGCTGCTGCTGCTGCTGCTGCTGCTGCTGACCTCCTTGCGCGGGCTTGCGGGTGCCGCGGATGGCCGAGGACGAGAACGCCCTCGTCAGGGGCTGCTCGTACTCGAGGACGAGGCCCTCGTGGCTGGTGAAGAGGTCGACGGTGTCGAGGTTCCCGCCGGGGCCCGAGGACGACGCGCCGACCGTCTCCATGAAACTCATCATGTTGGTCAGGAAGTTGACGGCGCGGCTGTACTTGGCCTTGAGCTCAGGCTCGCGCACGTGGCCCAGCTCCCAGTCCAGGGGCCGGTGCAGGTCGGCGATGCCGGCGGCGAGGGCGGCGCGCACGTAGTTGAGCGTGGCGGCCGAGTGGTGGTACGCGCGGACGAGGCGGGCCGGGTCCAGCTCCCGCTCGTCGAGGTCGAAGCCGTTGAGGATGTCGCCCCTGAACGAGGGCACCTCCCTGCCCGCGACCGTCTCGACGGGGCTGGACCGGGGCTTGGCGTACTGGCCCGCCATGCGGCCGATGCGCACGACGCGCTTGTTGGCGCCCCAGATGAGCACCAGGCTCATCTGCAGCAGGAGCTTGATCTTGGACTCGATGGCCGACTGGTTGCAGTAGTCGAAGAGCTCGGCGCAGTCGCCGCCCTGCAGCAGGAAGGCCTCGCCCCGCGCCACGTCCGCGAGGTGCGCCTTGAGCTTGAGGATCTCGGTCGGCGTCACCAGCGGCGGCAGGCGGTTCAGCTCCGCCGTCGCCTTGGCCAAGGGCTTCGGGTCCGGGTACTCCGGGCACTGCTTGATCGGCTTTGACCGCCACGAGTCGGGCGTCCAGTCACTGCTGGAAGCTCCCGTGCCGTTTGGAGACGCCATGGTGGTGTGTGGTGTTTGTGTGGTGAGTCTTTGGAGAGAAGTGAGAGGCGGTGGTGGGTCTCACTCCTGTCGGATGTAAGTGGTGAGTGAGCGAGTGACTCAGTTGGGAAGAGTCTGTATTTTCAGTAAGCGTGTGGCACACGGTGTGGATTTTGAAAATCATACGTCTCTGAACTGTCAATTGGCCGTGAGAGTAATATCCTGAACTGACGGAAGGCCCTCCAAGTTCTGGTCTTCGGAGAATGGTAAAGGAGTGGCGGAGAATGTGTAGAGTCTACAAACTCCGTGGCGTGTCCTCGAGCCTTGTTGTCCAAACCCGGTCTTGAATGAAAAGGCTAAAGGCTAAATAAATGCATGGAACTGCCAGCTCCGTGTCCCTGGGCCGTGGGCCTTGGGGTTAGGGTGGTACTATCAAATCCAGGGCATAACCCTGGCCACTCAGGGCCCACCCCCACGTTCTGTCCGTCTGCAATCAACTAACTAACTGTCCAGCGACGACGAAGCAGGTCAACCAAGACAATCCGTCCCACCACACCACCCGACACAACCACCTCACTAGAATCCAGCCATGGCAGAGGAAAATCAACCGCCAGGCCTCGTCGAGGGCGCCACCGGCGAAGTCGAGGATGAAGTCCAGGACAAGGCAAAGTCCGCCGAGGACCGCAAGGCCGCCGCCGCCCTGTCCAAGCTCGACGCGAGGGGCGACGACGACGTCTCCGCCGGCGCCTCCGTCGACCAGGAGGGCCTGAACAAGGCTATGAACAAGCTCAGCGTCTCCAAGGCGACCGAGAACAAGGACCTTAAGAAGGTCAAGGTCGACGCGGCCGACGTCGCCCTGCTGGTCAGTTTCCCGGCCCCTTGGAAGAAGAAGCTCTGCTCCCCCAGGGGGGGGGGGTCACAGGATTAAAGACTGACACGGATGTCCTGCAACAGGTTGACGAACTCGACCTTACTAAGCCCAAGGCTACCGAGCTGCTCAAGCAGCACGAGGGCGACGCCGTCAAGGCCATGAGGGCGTTCATCGCGGTGAAATGATTGGGCCGTGCAACCTGCGTACACGGAGTCTGCATCGGGGAGGCGTTAGGTTTTGTCGAACAAAATTCAGTGGGGCAGCAATGGTCTGGAAAGACAGGAAAAGTTATCAAGTCGGGGCTGGTCTGCATTACGGTTGCAATACACGGCCGGTAGCTTGTCGCACAGCTTTGAAAGCTACATTCGACTAGAACAGCCGATACATTAGGATGAGTATGCCTTTAGGGAAACCAAAGAAACCAGTCAAATCTCAATCCGCTTGCTGACGGCAGGTCTGTCCGGGCCGTATGGAATTGCCGTGGATGTGAACCGGTTTTCTTGAGCACTCCTCGTCCGGTAACACTTCTCAGTGTATCATTTCCTTTTCCACCTCGGTCCAGGGGCAAGATCACAAAAGAACGGGATAGCGTTTTCAGGGGGAAGTTCATATAAGAACTTGGTCGGGACAACTTATTGGGAGACCTTGCTCCACTTCAAGTGGCTATCGACTCGGTTGGTTCGGTTCAACTTGCATCATGTTTACTTGCTTCAACAGAATAGGTCTCATTAAGCTGTCTCCGCAGCTGTCTCCGTCTTTGTCTATCTGCGTTGCCAGACGCTCCTCAGTTCTGAGGCAGCAAGAGGCACGACCTCGTCATGACGGTCCCGTCGTCCTCGGGTAGGCTCCTAAGCTCAAACACAAATATAATTACATAGCCGAAAACCACTCTCAATCTGGCCTCGTTGGCAAGAAAACAACATTGCGGCCGAATGTTCCTGCCCTGTCGCCGTATCCATCGATGTGGTTCCCTCAGTAGACAGATGTTTGCCACCTCGTAGTGCGCCTCCAAGACGTCGTATGCTGGGTGGACCAGGACGCAGTGAGGAAATCGGCAGATTGTTCGATTTCCTCGAGAAATCTCTCTTGTTTGACGGAAGGAATGCATCGCCGAGAGAAAATCAGCGTCACGGCCTTCCATGAGTGTTTCGTAGTGCATACGATGTGCAATGTCCAATGCAGATGATAATACAGGGGAACGATTCCCATCGAAAAACTTGCTTGCCTTGACTTGACAAAAGGGATTACCTCATGGTTACGACCATGTTGCTCAAGGATCCATGACGCCTCGGAAGATCTCCTGTCCCTCCTCAAGCTTGTTGATGCGGTCGGTGAGAAAGACTCTCTGGCGCTTTGTAGAATCCGGCTCAGAGACGATACTCTGCACCTTGGCACCGGTCATCTTGATGGTGGAAATAGGTGAGAAGATGTCCTGGAGGTCGACCAAAAGGTGCCGCTCGATGACCTGGGTCGTGATATTGGCGATGAAGACCTTCATTTGAACCTAGATGTTGAAGACTTTAGTCTTTGAAACCTGAAGGTATAACGAGGCTTGGTCACAGTCTGTTGCTCACCTTGTAGATAGCTTCCAGGCAGTCCAGTGACTCCCCGCAGCTGAATTCCTCCATGTTGGCGGTGCCACTGTCTCCCCACTTGGCCATGGCCCGCTCCAAGTCGTCTCTTGCATCGATCACCGGTGGGCCGTAATGAAATCCCGCGCTGCACCGAATAGGATTGACTTCCTCGCCTTCAGGAATGTGCTTCTTGAGTTGGGCCTCAATCCGCTTCGCGCGCTTCTTGTGAACGTTGTCGGTGTAATAATGGTTGTAATTGATTGGGAAAGCCTCTTTGTCCCTCACGAGTCTCTCAAGTTCTTGCAAGGCAGCTTGCTTTCGAGTCTTGATGACATCTGCAACCAGAGAAACCCTGAATCAGAGATGTTAGCGCCTTAGTTCCGCTCAAATGGATGATTATCAGCCTCACCAGATACGTCGCTTCAGCTCCTCTGTAGTTCGCGAAGCCAGGAGGTCTGCGAGGAATGTGTCACAGCGTTTGCTGATCTTCTCGACGTGAGTTCTGGCCAACTTCTCCCACGGCTCAGACTGCTCCCAAAACAGCTCTCCAATCACCTGGGGGTTGAAATTTCCAATGAGCTCTGTGCCTCGAGCGCGCTGGAGCTTGTCGCTCACCCAACCTATCGTCTGCTCCTCGGTAAGAACCCGTGGAGATCCATTGGAGTGAGGTGGGGGATCATCTGAGTTGAACTCATATTTGTGCCCCTTAGCTTCGAAGGCCTCCGCAAATTTGCTGTTTTCCAACTGGACGGAAGCACGCAGCCGTCGCAGAGGGACAGTGGCATTCCCGAAAGAGCCGGGATCATCAGAATTGAGACTGAAGTGAGAATTCTCGTAGTTTCCGTCAACTGCGGCACGACAAATCTCGTAACAGTCCATGTTGAGCCGTGTCAAATACATTCGGCATTCTGCGGCGCTCACTCGGGGGTCGCCAAGTGTCTTCAGCTCATCTTGGGCGGTCTGTAGAGCGGACTCGAGGTCGGTCTGAAGCCGAGGTAACTCGTTCTTCACGTGTTCGAAAAGAAGATAGCTGAGCTTCATACGCAGGGTGTCGATTCCCAAATTGTTCTTCGGGAGCGTGTTGAAATTCGATGTGTCGAAAAAGATCTTTTCGGAGAGGTTGCGCTGCTCGATGGAAAACTGCATCTCCTCGAATTTCCGGTTCTTGATAACATGCCATCCAAGGCTAAAGAACACATCTTCGTTCCGAGCGAGCTCGAGAAAGCTCGTCTCTGAGCCGGATCCTGCGCTGAGTCGGTCGGGCTTCGTGATGACGCCGAGGGTACGGTCGCCTTGCGGGTCAAACTTGCGGACTTTCTGAAGGATTGGCTGATTGGCAGCATCGTGTGTTGCCGAGATGACAGCGAGGCAGATTGTCCGGGGTTGCTTGATATAGTGATCCGTGATGGCTGCAACAAGCGCCACATCCTCATCTTTGACGCCCTTGGTGGATGTCTGAATGAGGCCAGGAATGTCGACAAGAGTCAGTTGGGGCCGACTCGGTCCACAAATCTCGATGCTGAGGGTATCCTTGGCGAACGCACTTCCTCCCTCAGAGATTCCCATCACCTTCATCGCGTTTTCCATGAGCTTAGGCAAATCGGCAAAATCAGTAATCGACTCAGAGTAGTTATTGATCTCCTCCTGCTTGCTCTGGGAGCGCTGGCTGTCTGGGATGACTCGAATGGTGAGGCTGTCAGCTGTATCGCGTCGGAGGCAAATCTCGGTCGCGAAGCGAGTGCAAAGGTTGTCGTTGCGGGGGAAGGGGATCTCGGTCAGAGCCTCCAGCACAGAACTCTTTCCCGCTGACTGGTCGCCACACACGACGATTTGGGGAAGAGAAAGCACGCTTTCTAAGCCACACTTTCTGACTTGAGAAACGGTGTCAAGGACACGACGCTGCTCGTCGGTCTGAAGCTCCTCAAGAGTGGTGCCGATGCTCATGTGGGGTGGTGAGTGGGTGTCGACACCGTTGGTGACAACCTTGTCGACCACATCTTCCTTTGAACCCATCTCGAGAAGTGTCGACGCCTTGTCGTGAAGGCCTAGACGCGATTCAGGGTGATGAAGAAGAAGAACTTAGGTTGCAGTGCTGAAGTGGACTCAAGTGAAGTAAACGCCGGCAAGGAGAGGCTGGCAAGGAGAGGCTGGAAAGGAGAGGCTGGAAAGGTGAGGTTGGAAAGGTCAGGTTGAAAAGGTGAGGTTGGAAAGGGGGTTTCGCAAGCGAGGTTGGCAAGATCAGATTGAAAAGGAAGGATGGCGCGTCTTTTCTGCAGCAGAGAAACAGTCGAAAACAGCTGCTGGCGGGGTTTCTTAAAAGGGAGTTTGTCGTCAACTTTGGAAAAGCTCGGCGTTGCCAACTATGGTGGCAGAAGCTTTCAAGAGAGGGTCGTTCAGCCAAGTTCGTGAAATCCACAATTGACTGAATGTGCTGCCAAAAGTAAAATGCAAGGTAGAGTTTAATGACAGGCTTGAAGGAGGTGGGAATTCTGAAAACTGCCGTTATGAATCCCGTTCCAACATCGGGCGCATTGTGCCTCGAAGCTTTTATCTGCCTAGCTATTGCAACTTTGCACCCTGAAACTCCCTAACTAGGTGCCTGCTGTGACATTAAGAAGCTGGATCGCTTGGGCTTTCATACCAGGCTCCCAGATGATGTTTCTCCTCACGTGATGTTGGTTAGCATGCTAGAGTGCTTGAGTTTCTGTTTGCCAGTAACACTTATGGCTTCAAAAATATGTCCAGAAACATGTGCGTGTCTCAGTGAATGGCACTTGTTGGAATGATGAAAGAAAAAAAACACCAAAGGTCCTACACCAACATTGCAAATGAAACTTCTCCTAGATGTCCTCATGCCTAGTCCAAACTCAAGACACCTTTATTCGACCATACAGCAAAGATAGCATTCCCAGCACCACCAGGGAACTTCCCACCGGGAAGCCCCACGAAGTTCAAGGCACAGCCGCCTACCTGCTCACATACATGTGCTCGGCGGTAGCAGGGTTCCCAAGCCCAGTCAGCTCGATAAGGCTCGTGAAGTTGACACTCATGCGGTTCGCCCCTCCAGAGAACGCTTCAGATCCGCTCGGCACCACAATTACCTCAGGTTGCCTGAACGTGTACATAATGTACCAGTGAGCGTTGAGCCCGGGGCTGGGGGTCCGGTACGGCGTGAAGTTCACGGTGGCATTTATCAGCTCGACACAGGTCTGGGGCGAGACAGTGGACCCGGCATCGCCCACCGTCATGTTGGGCGTGAAACAATGCAGGATCAAAGGGCGGGCCGGGTCGTCGGAACGCGTGCTGGGATCCCACCCGATCATCACCACGGCGTACTGGCCGGCGCAGCTGGCGAGGGAGGGGCACCTCGCCGGGTCCAGAGCTAGGATTGGCTGGGCTTGGGTTACTGAGGACCTTGTCAGAGTTAATTCATGGCCTGTGGTGGGAGAGTTGCGGGTGGACTCGCTGTTGCGCCGAAGAGCTGCCCCCGGCTTGCACGACTGTCCTTGTCGGCCAGTGTTTAGGCCACGCCTGGCTCTGCGTCATGGTCGCTGACTGGAAGGATGCATCTTTTGAGATCTCCAGAAAGGCGTGTATCATATCTGGTGCTGGGCGGATGGGAAGGGGGTCTTGACCAGGTTGGAGGTTTGTGGTCACACCCAGCGCAAACTCGTAGCTCGGGCAATCAACTTCTTCAGCACTCGGACCCCCGAAGTAAGCACACAGACAAGTTCGTTGAAAATAAAGCCAATGCCATATTTTCACTCATAAGCCATAATACACCCAGTTGGACCAAACGAGGCATGTCAATGTGTCACTCCGGCATTATAGAGTTGCGGACCGCTTCACGCCAAGCTCAAAATGACAGCTTCAAAGCAAGGACAGCGGTGCTTCTCGCAAGGTTTCTTAGTCGCACAGCAGCCAAGTGAGGAGGAAACAAGGAGCGATCAAGAATGATTCATGAGACGGCCATTAGTGGCCCATCACCAGGCAGACTATCGACGCCGTAAGAAAGGTGACTTGCAAAGAATAGAGAAGATGAACGCCAATTCCCAATCCTCCCGCTCAACGCCAGTCCCCCGGCGCCAAGATAACAAACGGCGTCTCGTGTTTGATGTGTTAAACGAACGGCAAGAGGAATTCCATACCCCTGAAGCATTTGGCCAGGGATAAGTGCATCCCGTCACGACATGTCCCTACAAAGGTCGCCCGCTCTGCCTCACTTCCAATCCTTCCAGCTCCTGGCCAACGGACTTGACACCTTAGGTGCGAATGCGAGGCTCTTCCGCCGAGCGTCCATCAGCCGCCTGACCACATTCTCGTCCTTGTCTCGCCCGAGGATTCCTGCACCCAGGTTCTCATATACATGCTGTGCCTTCGGCGGGCACGTTCTCTGGATGAGTTGCTCCTGTGAGAGCTCTTCATCTTCTTCATCAGCCTCGCTTACGGACAGATCCGCGCCGCCCGGCGTAGCCTCCACGGCGAACCGGTGGATGGCCTCGGGCGCAGGAGTCTTGGGCACGGGGGTCAGTGGCGCGGTGTCAAACCAGTCCTCGTGATCGTCGTAGAATTTCTGAAAGTGCTCCTCATCGTCATGGTCTCCCTCATCATCCTCGAAGTCGGGAGAGTGCATCCACAGGGCGCTGTCGCGGCGGTTCGCTGGCGCAGGCGTAGTTGGAGCCGTCTGGCTCTCCCGGCCCAAAGACTTGCGCATGGCAGAGTCGGTGACCAGCGTGCCATTGTGGTTGACAAGAGCCTTGGGCTCCATCGACTTTCTACGGCGGGCACCGCCGCGTGGAACAAGAGATGTGTCGATGTAATAAGGGGCTTCATCAAGCCATTCATTCTCACGCTCGCAGCTTAAACAGATTGTTAGCAACAACTCAGACTCAGCGATAGGAACAGGGCAGTCGTTTGCTTACTCTAGGACCCAACCCACGCCAACACACTGCACGACACCACCTGTCTCTCGAACCTTCTCCATCGTGCGCTTGCCCCCATCCTTGTAGATCACGTGTGTGATTCCAATTTTCGAAGATGCGTCCTCGTCATTGGGGTTCCAGTTCCAGGTCTTGACGCACCGAGCACCCATTTGGGTAAGGAGCTCAACGAAGATAGCGCTGGCATCTGCGCCCTCCACGGTGTGGACATCGACGAAAACGACTGCGCCACGAAGCAGGGCAGGGTCTACGTCTTGACGGGGAGTGCGAGCAGGAGTCACCGCATTTGACCAGCCCTCGGACTTGGTTGGGGTGACAGGAGGCAGGGAACCAGCTCGTGACCGAGTTTCTTCCTCCTCTGCAGCCTCCTCGAAAGCAGGCTCGACATGCTGCTTGTGCGAGGGAGAGTAGGAAATGACGGTGGCACTCCTAGTCAGACAGTGGGTGGGTCGTGTCGCGGGGAGGCGAGAAATACTGTGTCTTCGTTTCTTCAGTGATGGCTGTGGCGGTGGGGTGGACTCGTCTGCGGGCTTCAGAGGTATCTTGGATACTGTGTGCACTTCGCGTCGAAGAGTTCGCTGGGGAGTGACGGGAGGAATCGGCGTGCCGTTCTGTGTAAATCCAGCGGGAACCTCGTTCTCGTCCCCATACTCTTGGCTGGCATCCGACATGGTATCATCCCGGCCATCCAGATTCAGGATCGACTCGACCTGCTCAGGCGACATCATAGACATTTCGTTCGCCTCTGCCGCAAGGTCCAGATCCTCATCCGTTATGGAGATATCATCAATCACGGGATCCTTAATCTCCGGGATACCAGCGAGCGGGTCGTCCTCATTTATCGAATCGTTGGCCTCTGTATCAGGGCGTACAGACATCTCAGCTTCGAAGAAGTCGTTCTTCGGTGGTGAGCTTTGGGCCTCCATTGAAGGCGTAGACTTGGCACTGTTCGGTGTCGTGGCCTTGAGCTCATTCTTGAGAGGGCTTCCGGCTTGCCACGAGTCAAAACGCTGGGCCAAGGGCGTGAAACCAAATCCAGAAGTCCGGGGCCTCATGATGCTGCCTCGCGTGTGTTTGGTAGGAGAAGCCGACTTTGGTGTCACCACACGTGTGAGCTCATCCTCCGACTCGGTGAGGCTCATATCGAAAGATACAATCTCCCTCGGCTGGAGCCCGAACATGCTCAGTGCCTGCTTAGGAGGCGAGTTTGGTGGAGTGGTGCTGATGCTGTTGTGAGTAGTAATCTCTCCCTCCACTACAACCTCGTCTAATATCATGGATTCATTGTTGGTGTCTTCCTCGTCGTGATTGTCATACTCGTGCACCTCCGAGGGCTCCTGCTCCTGCTCCTGTGCCTGCTCCTGCTCGAGAACGACCGTTTCCTGCTCGTCTTCCCCGTCCTCGACTGACTCCCTTGTGAGAGACGTATCAATCACCAACGTGGGATCCGCATCACGAGGTAGGACTGTTGACATTCGACCATTGAAATCAGCACCTGCAGGAGAATGAGCTTCCTCATCATCGGTCGCTTCTTCGTCAACATGACGCCCAAGAGGCTCTATGTTTGCCTCAGCGTCTCCGTTGGCATCCTCGCGATCCTCGACTGCGGAGCCAGGGAACGGTGTGCAAAGCAACACGGGCGTCGGAGCAGGAGACCGTGGGACGTTCTCCGGTTCCGGCTCAGGCAGCCTCAAGGATTTCATGGGGGAGAATGGTCTCTTTGCTGGGGACTGGAAGAGGGACTGCTTGAAGGGAGAAGAAGAGGCGGTATCAAGCCTGCTGGATGAGCCAAGGTCACCAGGGTTTAGCGGAACGGGGCATCTCTTTGCTGGGGAGTTGAATAGGGAGGCCTTGAATGGGGAGCTGCTCGAGTGCGTAGACTCCTTGATCGCAGGGAGTCCCAGCTGCAGACCATCTAGCCTCTTGGCCGGAGACTTCATTGAGCCCTTGAAAGGCGAAGGAGGTGGTCTTCGAATGGGGCTGCCAAGCAAAATCGTGGGCTCTGCAGGAGCCAACAGCTCTGTGGCTTCCTCTACAGGCGAGTGGTCGTCCGCGGCCTCATCGGTAGGCTTCATTGGCATGGGAGGCTTCACTGGGCTCCGGTGGAAGGCCCTCGCGGGCGTCCCGTCCATAGCGAGCTCATCCTCCGACTCGGTGTCGATGTCCCTGTTCGCTGACAATTGCGCAACCTTCTTAGGGCTGAGGGGCATCACCTTGTCTTCGACATCGCCAGTGCGCTTTTTGGTTACGGCTGTTTTGGTCGCGCGAGCAATTGCGGTCTTCCGCACAGGCTTTGCTCGCAGGCCGCTGGTGGTGGACTCGGCAGCCTTGGTAGCTGCAGGCTTACGCTTGGTTCCTGCCGGAGGGGCGTAGTTCTCCTTGTCAGGCTCCGCGAAAGTGACAGTCTTCTTGACAGGCTTTGATGCCTGTGCGATAGTGGATGTAGTGGTCCCAACAGGACGACCACGGGTAGGCTTCTTGACAGGTACTGCCGGCTCGGGGTCTTCCTCAACCTCGTCCGCGGTGCCAGCCTGTGTCTTCTTCGCCCGAGCCCGAGTAGGCTTTGGTGGCTCTTCGTCCTTCAGTGCCTCTTTGGCAGTCTTCTTGGCCGGCCTGCCACGTGTAGCCCGAGGAGGGGCTGGGGCGGGAGTGGGTGCGGGCTGGGGTTCAACAGTCTTCTTGGGCCGGCCAGGACCGCGTGTAGCTCTAACGGCAGTCTTAGAGGCGGGCTGTTGGCGCTTTGCGGTGGTTTCGACGTCACTATCATCGTCATCGTCATCGGCCCGCGTCTTACGCTTGACTGAAGTCCTCGTAGATGGTGCGGTGAGGGTAGAAGGCTTGGAGGCAGGAGGGGCCGCAGCAGCAGTACGGGCCGTCCTGGTCTTGACTGCCGTGGCGACCTGCTTGGATTTGGCCACAGATGATGCTGTACCCGAGATCGCACTGCTTCTAGGAGCAGCTTTTGATCGAGTAAGGCGCTTGGGGGGAGATGCTGGTGGATCCATGCTGTCTGGCCGGGTTGTGGTTGTTGGAGGTCGGCCGAGGGTGGATTGGGAGAGATGGGTTACTACTGGTTGGGGAGGGGTTGCAATTTAAGAAATCCGGGGAAGAAAGCGCATTATGCTGGAGAATCCACGCGATGCTATGCAGTGGAAACTGGGAAGAGGTGGTGGCCTCAAACACGAATGGTGCTTTCTGCAAGAAGTCGCGCTTTGTTGACAGGCAAGCTTGGACGTTGGCAACTGTGCTTTGATGTTGACGCTGGAGCTTGGAATTTGTGGGGTAGGTGAAAGGCGCCCGGGCGGGACCTCGTTGGCCGGGCAACAGCAGCGGCCAACTCCACCTCAGTCTCCACCTCTTCCAAAGCAACAACCCTCAACATTTGAACCCTCACCTTCTCTCTGGATCCAGTCTTGAATCCGCAAAAATACGCAGCATGGTATTCCTGATCGAGTAGGACCAAAGCTGCAGACTTCTTGCTGTCATTGTACCATCACTAATAATCAAATCATTTACTACGAGCTTAACACTAAATACTACCTAATATTCGGCGCTGCCTGGCTGTCTTGTTGCAAACATGACAGACCAACATGCACACAATATGCGACGCTCCCAGAGCAGAGGAAACCTAATGCCGCAGTGTCGATCCACCCACCCAGACAGTCCTCAGTCCCATCTATTACACAATGCGTCTTGCTGGGAAAACGCAGAGGGCCGACTCAATCATTGGCCCGACTTCGCAGCGAACCCGATCCGCATGTTGCCCCCGTCAAATACGGTAAAGGCCGCCTTGAGGAAGATGTCCCCGTAGATGGCGAACGGGAGGCCCGTGTTGCTCTGGACGCCCCCGAAGCACGACGTCGCCGTCTCGAACGAGTCCGTGTCCGCCGGCGCGAACTTGATGATGCTCCCCGGGATCACCGCCTGGTACCCGCCGATGTTGGCCGTCAGTGACGGCAGCTCCTCGCCGCAGTCGAAGATGAAGCCGCCCACCTGCGCGTTGTTCTGCGCCGACGGCACCTGCGCGTAGTACGCCTCCACCATCTCGTCCTGCACCAGCATCAGCGTCGTGCCCGTGTCCGCGATCGCCTGGTGCGGGAAGTCCTGCGCCTGCCCGTCGCCCACCGAGAACCCCTCCGAGTTGAAGGCCCAGAAGCCCTGCGACGCGTTCACCGGCACGAAGTTGATGTTTCCGGTGAACTCGGTCTGGTCGACGAAGCCGAAATTGTAGTTCCCCGCTGTGAGCCCGTGTCAGTCATTGCTTTGCATCGGAATATTGCCGCTGTGTGTTTTGTGTGTGTCATCTTACGTTCTCCCTGCTTGAGGTTTGCCGTGAAGAGGGGCATCGCAAGATTCGACATTGCGTTGGAGAAGAAGGTCTTCTGAGCTTGAGGCTGAACCGTATTGACTGGACCATGTCAGTATGATACCCTGTTTGGTATGCAAGCACGGGAAAGGCAGGCTCACTGGAATCCATAGCAAGGCCCAGTAGCCCCGACGACGCAGCGTCCTGGCTGAAGCTACCTGCGACCGTCGTCGCAGCCTCCACGGCTTGGTTGGGAACACTGACGCCTCCTACGGTAACGACATCGGTGTATACGATCCCGGACGCACCACTCCCGTCTCCGTAGGTGATCTCCCAGCTTGCGCCATCGAGACTGGTCGAGGTCGAGCTCTGCCCCGGGTTATATATCTTCTGTCCCGAGACTTGTGCAGGCGGCGTGTCACTGCTGAACACCCACAAATCTGAAGACCCGGTATCGAAGTTGAGTGTGACATCCTGAGGCGGAGTTCCGATCTGCACGGCCGCCAGGTATTCGCTGTCGAACATCTGAGGAACCGCAGCAACCTCCCCTGCAGCCATATTAGAGTGCCATACACCATCACGTACCACGCCGACGCACCTTGACCTGGGCCGCTTGCGGTCCCGTTGCTCGGGGCCGTCCCATTGCCGCCGCCACTGCCTCTTCCTCCGCCATTCGAGCCGCCTCCGCCTCCACCGCCTTTACCCCCGCCGCTTTGGGTGCCGTTGCCGCCCTGCCGCCCTCCGGACCCGCCCCCACCGTTGCCCCCGTTGCCCCCGTTGCCTTGGCCGGCACCGGTGCCAGACCCCGTGCCCGTCCCAGTTCCGTCGCCAAGCAGGTCGCCCAGGCCAAGCTCCCCCAGGATCTCGTCGATGATCTGGAGCAGGTTCGGGGGTATGGTGGCCCCGAAAGCGGAGTATTTCCTGAGCGATTGGACGTAGGCCCTGGGCCCACGCTTCATCTGTATGAAGTTTGTGTTGTACACCTGTGGCGCTCGGAGGGTCATACCGCCAAGGACTTGGACCTCAAAGTCGGAGACTTCCTCAGCTGTTTTCGAAACCAGACCCTCGAAGGCGGAGGGCTGCTTGGCCGGGGCGGCGCGCGCCAGACCCGCCGCAAGGGCCGCAAAACCGAAGTACTTCATGCCGGAATTCTGGGATTCTCTAGAGGTACGGGAGATGCCAGATCTACTGTATGAAATCAAGAAGGAAAGGAAAACAACTCAGGCGAGAGAGTGACAGGAGATACCTACTAAGCGTTTGGTCGGCGAGGAAGAGAGAGGGGGGAGCAGAATACAGGATGTAGGCACAGAGCTTCTGATCGAACCTAGACTGCCGAACGCTGCGGAGGGGTATAAGCGCCGATGATAATGCGTGCCTCCTTTCCTGGCCTGCCCATCGAGTCGAGAGTCGAGCATTGCTTTCTCGAGCTGGGCAGGGCGAATGCTTCGCCCGCCTGTCAAATCGAGGTACGCGCAAGATACTAAGAAAAATGGTATCACATAGGTGTTTGAGAAGGTAGATCCCGAGGTGCAGATGCTGGGTTCAGAGCCACGCTCCTGTCATGAATCCGCACCACTAGTGGGCACGATGCGACCGGCATAGGTGATGGGAGCATGGGCAGGGCTGCTTTCCTGCTGGGATCGCAAAGGCGCGCCTTGAAGAACATCACTGAAGGAAAACTTGGTCCTCCCATCCCGTGTTGGCCGCCGCCCTCCCACTCGGGTCTCCCGCCCGTAAGTAGAGCCCAACTTAACCATATTTCCAAAGCTTTTCGGCCAATTCCAATCTTGACGGACATGAAGATCATAGGAAGATTCGCGGTGCGCGGACAGGCAAACCAGGGACATTCCCCTGTCGGATGGGAGCCGCATTGAAGCTGTCGATGATGAGACGAAAGGGGGACGAAGGGCTGGGTCAGGGATGCCGGGAGTTGGCCGCCATTGGTTGGTCTCCCAATCCCCGCCGGTGTGTTGGTTATGCGCCTGGCCTCCAGGCCTGGTCAAGATGAAACAAAGCTTGAAAGAAGCTTATACCATCACCCGCCTAGGCTTTGAGATGGCAGTCTGGTGGTCTGAATTCCTGTTCTTCAAGATGGGATAGCATCAGACCGTGGAAAATACCCGAGAGGTATTCACAGGCGTCGATGGTGTATGATTTCGGTGGTAAGCCCCCCGACTGCAGTGCATCCAAGCAGGCCCGCAACGCTACTGCGTGTAAGTGGCCGAAACAGGAAGGTGACCGTGAATAAGCGAGCTTCAGATATCCTCACGCATCGCAATCCGATTTGCGCTGGACCATTCGTCCTGGCACGTCACAGAAATTGATCCTGGCACTTTCTCACCCAGCGCACCCTCTGGACTTGTCTGTTCTGACTGCGCCAGCTGCCGCCTCCCCTCTCAGTTGAGCAACGGCGGCACTCGATGCGAGCCCTCAGTTGTGATTGATGTGGGGCCGCAACATACCCTGTTTCAGTGCGACGATCAGGTCGGAAGATGAAGGTCCCATTGTTCTGCAAAACTCACGGACATAGACACTGATTTGTGAGCCCCAAGAACAATTCCAGAATCCGTCTTGACGGGTATATGCCCATTGCTCATGGGAAAAACCCCCCCTTGCGCAACTTCACACAGTACCGATGTCCGCAATGGCTCGTTGAGCCCATGCCCTAGGAACCTTCGGTAATTGTGTATGAGCCGCCTCCGTGGGCCATGTTATCGGTTCCAACACAATGTCCCTTGTGATTTCTTAATGGAGCTTCCCAACGAATTCAACGAGGTCTGGGCAGCTTGTTGAGGGCGAGGTCCACCGATTTTGCCGTCTGATGGACGCCACCTGAGCAATGGGTAAGCTCAGCGTGTTGGCCTGAATTCTGGTGGAATTACACATTTGTATATTGTAACCAGGGTCAATATCACGGGAATGGACGATTTCGAGCACGCAGATCCGGATGCAGGGAGAGCTATAATACGAAAGTGTCCAGATGTTTAATGTCTTGCGGTCTTCACCACTGCAAAACTACCTAGGGATGTACAAGCATCGATTGAACCCTTTGCAGAGACGAGCCTGGGGGGCTTCGAAGGGCTGACAGTTTCAAGCCCCACCACCCCCACTCCCCTTAGATTTACTAGAAGAAAAAGTAACTAAGGACATAAAAGCATATATTGTCCGGTATTACACATTTTCGTCGCGTAGTGTTGGCCATAAACAGGCGGCGAAGAACAGCACTCAGTATAATTTGAATTTATTGCTGTGATTTTTGTCTACCAACCTGCCCTGTATGGAGAGACACGGCTGCCATAGTACCCGAGGGTAGATACCTAGGTACCATCTCAGCTCGAAATGTCTTGGTCTAGCCACCTCGTGATGGCACAGCAGGGTGCCATGTTGCCCGGTTTGGTTCGCAGGATTCCAAGATCACCTGCCCAGGTGAGCACGTTGCATGACCATGGGGAGGAGAATGATAAAGTAACTCCTAAGCTGATTGGCCACAACCAATGCAAGTCAGCACTTGAGCTGTGGTCAGGGCAAACCATTGCATATAAATATGCATATATATTCCGTTACACTGCGTTATCGTGTCTCTTTGCACCTGAATGGTGAACCTTGGGGCCTTGGCATGTGGACAAGAACTGGCTGAACCTCGAGGAGAGTTGCTTGATGAAGTTCACTAAGTTACTCGCTTGTGCCAAAATCAAGTCCCAGCGGACGTTACTGCATGTCCAATTCAGTTTTCTACGGGAAACGGTGTAGCATTACTGGCGTTCTTGTTCATGCTGTGACTGGTTGCGTTGTATAGAAGTAGATATCTCTACGGGCCGCTATCCCGTCAATAGAAATCAGGAATCCGGGGAACCGGGCCCGGGAAGGTGAATATGTATTCGAACAGTTCCCCCTGCTCTTATTGAGTGACTAGGACTAAGTATGTATGGGCATCTATCAAAATGGAGCAATCCTTGTTGTTGTTCATTACATTTGTGAGCTTTGCTGTCTCCTACAATTTTCCGTTCGAGGCCATTCAATTGACGGACGAAGATGTGCTCAACAACCCCAGCATTGCTTTCGGTGACGCCTTAAACCCGGTCCTTCCAGGCGCACCATGCAAGACATATCCAGGAGACGCAGACTGGCCTTCAGAATCACAATGGCAAGACTTCAACGCGACATTAGGAGGTGCTCTGATAAAGCCAACTCCCCTCCCAGCACCCTGCTATGCTGGGCCGCAGTATGATGCTCTGAGCTGTACCAGTATCCAGCAGCAATGGGTCAATTCCAGTATCCAGTGAGGGGATTCGAATCCGATCTACGACTTCAAAAAGACTGACGCGTACCAAGCATGAACGATCCCGTGTCCATCGGTCCTCAATGGGTCGAAGGTAATACCTGTTTACCAACCTCCAACCCGAACGATACCTGCACACTCGACGGGTTCCCGGCCTACGTCGTCAAAGCAACAACGGTGAGGCATATCCAACTCGCCGTGAACTTCGCCCGCAACGCCAATATACGGCTCGTGATCAAGTAGGTGAACTTTCAAGCATGGTGTCAGCTAAACAACATGTCAAGTACTCGGCGGCCTGTAACAGCATGAGCATCTTGTATTTCCCACGAGCAGGTAGTACAATTCAGGCTCAGACTGATATCGCTGTAGGAACACAGGCCACGACTTCCTCGGCCGCTCCACCGGCGGCGGCGCCCTCTCCATCTGGACGCACGCGCTCAAAGAGTTCTCTCTGCTCCCGACCTACACAATCGGGCGCTACACGGGCAAAGCCGCGCGCATGAGTGCCGGCCTTCAGGGCTACGATCTGACGGCCTACCAGTCGCAGCATGGCGTCTCTATTGTCGCGCCGGGCGGCCAGACGGTCGGGGCATTGGGCGGCTTCATTGCGTCCGGCGGCCACTCTGCATACACGTCGTACCTGGGGCTCGGGGCGGACCAGGTGCTGTCGATCCAGGTCGTCACGGCGGACGGGCGGTTCGTGACGGCAGATCCAAACCAGAATGCTGATTTGTTCTACGCTATGCGAGGAGGTGGTGCAGGTACAGCATCCATAATATTGCCCCGGATACGCTCGGTTGAAAAGGTACTAACCAGTGACAACGACAACAAAGGCACCTACGGTGTCCTCACCTCGGCCATAATTAAAGTCTACTCCCCGATCCCCATCGCGTCCACCAGCATCTCCTTCTCCACGACACCGCGCGGCGGCCTCCCCGCCACGTCCGCGGCCGCCTTCTGGAGCGGCATCCGCACCTACTTTGCGTTCGTCCCAGGCATGTGCGACGACGGCGGCCAGGGCTACAACTTCATCCGGCCGGTCCCCGCATTCAACGGCAGCGCCGCCACCGCCAACGCACCCCGCAACCTCACCTTCACAACCAGCATCAGCTACCCGGCCATGAGCGCCGCGGACGCGACGGCGCGCGTGGCCGCCCTCGTGGCCGACCTGCGCGCCGCGGGCGTCAACCTCAACACGCCGGTCGTCTCCGTGTCGGGCGGGCCCCGCCCCAACGGCACCACCCCACCTCCCCCGGCGTTCCCCGCGCGCCCCCCGGGCGAGCTCGTGGAGCAGCAGCGCATGGCGACGCGGCTGTTCCCGCGCGAGAACCTCGCGGACCGGAGGCAGCTGGACAGGACCAGCGAGGCCATCCGGGCGTACGTCGAGGAGGGCGGCTACGTCTTCCACGGGATCAACTACTCGCCCACGGGCGAGCGCGCCGGGTGGCCCGGGAGCGACAGCGGGGTCAACCCGGCGTTCCGGCGGACGGTAATGCACGGCGAGGGGTGGGAGGGCCGGGAGTCGACGGCGCCGCCGCTCCAGAGCATGGTGGCGAACCACGCGCGCTTCCGGCGGTACTTCCAGGGGTTCATCGACGTGTCGCCCGGGGCGGGCAGCTACATCAACGAGGCGGATGCGGGGGAGCCCGAGTGGCAGCAGGCGTTTTATGGGGACAAGTATGAGAGGTTAGTGGGGATCAAGAGGGTGAGGGATCCGTGGAGCTTGTTCCTGGCGGCCGTGAGCCCTGGCATGGATGAGTGGGAGGTGAGGAAACCGGAGGGCTACGAGGAGCTGCCATCGCAGAACGGGAGGCTGTGTCGTGTTGGGAGTCTTTAGAGGTCATTGGTGATATCGTTCTGCAGGGTCACGCCAAAAAGCTTGTATAGCTTCTGTAGGGGGACTTGATGTAACCGGGGATCAGGAGCTCGCAAATGAACGATTCTGAGACAGCAGAGCTGGGGCTATGGGGCAAGAAGGATAACTCTGTGAGAGTGTGAGAGTGTGCAGATTTGTAATGCGGTCTTCACAACCTTGGAAGTAAGTACCTAGGTAATAAGCACGAAGAGCAGCAGAGGCGAAGGCGGGGCCCGCTCGACAGTCTTGGCCCTCCTTCCCTGTCCGCCGCAGGCACCAAACCACTTTACGCGTCCTTCTTCCTGACTTCCTGACTTCCTTGACTGCCCAACAGATCAGAACAGAACGCGATGCCGGCGGCTTTTCCCTTCCACAGCGCCACTTCACCGCGTTGATGACTGATAAATCACTTCCACCTGGTTCTAGAAGCCGTACGGCTGCACTCTCATCTCGACATCAACGCCTGAATTTCCGTGCACGCATCATCGTCCCTCCCATGTCTTTGCGCAACGCATTTCCCAGCCCAGCAACGACCGGTCCGTCCGACGTCCACGCTGCACCGCCCGGATTCCGACCTTGACCACCATCGTGGCCCCACGGGAGTCGCCATGGTTGAGCACAGGGAGCTTGACGCCTTGGTGCTGTCCTACAGCCACCTGAAAAACATCCCGCGGCAGGATGACGCCCTGCGGACGCTCAAGAAGATCGCCTCTCTGGTGAAACCTATCATGAGAGCCAGGGGCTGGAAGGTATCGGAACTTAGCGAATTCTATCCTGACCAGCAGAATCTGCTCGGTATGAACTGCAAACTCCATCACTTGCGATCTATCTCGACATTAACCCATCGCGACTGCAGGACTGAACATAAACCGGGGCCAGAGGATCCTCTTGAGGCTTCGGTACCCAGGCGACAGGACCCAGTTCCTCCCGATCGAGCAAGTCACAGACACAATGCTGCACGAGCTCTGCCACATCGTACACGGCCCACATGATGGCAAATTCCACGCACTGTGGGACCAGCTCCGCGACGAGCACGAGGGCCTGCTCATGAAGGGCTACACCGGCGAAGGCTTCCTAGGCAAGGGCCAGAAACTTGGGGGCCCCGGCCGGGTGCCAATGCAGGAGGCAAGGCGGCTTGCCCGTGCAGCTGCCGAGCAACGGTCCCAACAGGCTGCCCGGGAGAGGGGATCCGGCCAGAGGCTGGGCGGTGCGCCCATTCAGCGCGGACAAGACATACGCAAAGTCATCACCAATGCTGTCGAGCGTCGTAACAGAGCAGACCGCGGGTGTGGGAGCACCAGCTTCACAGACAGGGAGATTCAGAGCCTGTCAGATGCCGCAACCAAGAATGGCTTCAGGACCCAGGCCGAGGAGGACGCAGCCAACGAGGCAGCTATTGCCCAGGCCATGTGGGAGCTTGTGCAGGAAGACGAGAAGAAGAAGCATGGCGACAACCACGTCCCACCAAGCGCACAAGCTCCTGGCCGAAACATCGGTGGTGCGTTCTACCCAACTTCTGGTGGCGGGCCAAGCACGAGTACGCCACCACCAGTGCCGGTGTGGTCGCGGCCGTCTGGCGCTCGAGACGCGCAGCCTTCCGAGTCAGTCAAGACAACGCCCGGAGCCCCTCCTGCAGCAACTGGATGGACGTGCGGCACGTGTACTCTGCATAATCTCCCGAGCTTCCTCAGCTGCGATGCCTGCGGTGCTGGCAGGCCGGCCCCCACGGTCCGTGAAACCGGTCCACTTCCGACTGAGGAATGGCCATGTGGTACTTGTACCTTACTGAACCCACTCACACGTTCGACCTGTGATGCCTGCGGAGCTGAGAGCCCAGCAGGTGTGAACCGCAGGCAAACCGATGAGAGATCGTGCAAGCGGCCTCGGATGACACCCGAGACAGCGAGAGGTGTCACTCGACCTGCTCGTACTTTGAGCAGTGCTGACCTGACCCATTCGAGGATGGTCTCCTTCAGAAACAGCGGCAGTGGTGCAAGCAGCAAGGTCCCGGCTGCGCCAAGCGGCCCGGCATTTTGGGAATGCTCGCGCTGTGGAAACGTCGTGGAGCGGCAATGGTGGAGTTGTGGGAAGTGTGGCAATGTGAAGGAGAGCTCTTCATGAGCAACTGCATGAGTGCAATGATATCACGAGCATGTCGGGGTTTGAGTACATGTGGTGTTTGCATGGCCCCACAAGGTCTTAGACATCTGACAGCACTGTTACACCTTTCTCCGTCTTGGACCAGTGTGTTAGTCGTGCATACCACGGCCTCGGGCCGTTGCAGGAGTCGCCTGAACCTCGGTGGCCAAGCGCTCCAAGACTTTTACACAAAACTGCCAGGACGACAGGTCTATCCATCAAGTGTACTTCAGCTAATGCCACTACTCGTCTGGGGATGTGGGACAAACGTCCACACGCTCATGCACGGATAGACAGCTGGTCCATGTGCCTGTCAGACGCGTGCGTACAACAACAAGTACACTAAAAGCCATCGTCAGCTGTCGTCATCGGGGAACCAGTGCAGTCATAGCGACCCACACAATTTGGACCCCGCGACAAATCCCACGCGGACAGGGGAGGGAGGCCACGATCGCTAAGAAGTGCCGCATCGTCCAGACGGATCGAACTGCTACCCACCCACCCATCCACCCACACACACACACACACACACACACACACCCACGCAACCCTCAACGGCCTCGTCGGCAGAAGCAGACGGCGGCAAAACATGGTGTGTCCCAGTTCGCCTCAAGCTTATGTCAGCATGACGTCGTCAGTGCCACCAAAGGACGGTCAGACAGCAATGTGGTAACATGTACATACAGCATGCCGCCGCGGGGATGGCATTCTGCAGATCTCGATGCAGGAAAGCCTGGGCTCCGGAGAGAGGCAAGGGGTCGAGAACCTAATGGCCTGAAGAGGCAAACCCTCTGCTGGGCCCTCCCTGTCAAGAAGCAACCCACAGGGACGTGAGACCACAGCCTGTCTTGGCAAGGATCGCCGATCTGCAGGCTTTTGGGCCCCTGCCAGTGGCCCAGCCGGCTGGCCGGTCGCACGCTGAGAAGCAGAGGAGCCTGAGCAGCTCCGGGGACCTGGCTCCCGACACCTGTCTGGTGCTGTGATACTCAGAACACAGCGCAACAGCTCCCGTCGTGGCACTGTGTTGGGCTGGCTGGGCGCCAGCGTGGGTTCACCGTCCAGCCGTTTGGGCCTGAGAAGAGACGTATCACTTCAGCACCCGGGCCGCGAGTGCGGCGAGTCCTCGTGCTGTCGTCATGACCGCCCTGGCTGTCTGGCTGTTGGGGAGTCTACCATCTGGTCGTCATGAGAGTTCCCTCCAACAGGCCCCACACCAGCAGCACCCGATGATGATGGGGGGTGTGGGTGTGGGTGTGCTTGTCAAAAGTTGGTACAACCGACGATCTGCCCTTATTCTCACAAGCCCCTGGAGGTCTGGGCCTGCCAGTCCAGCCGTCCAAGCCCCTCGCGCCGCCCCCCTTCATGTGCAGGACCCCTACTTCTGCAGCGCACGGGAGACCGACTTCCCAGGGTGCCTCTCACATATCGCCTGCATATCACTTCCCACGACCCTCCGCTGCTCTGCCACTTCTGCCAGGTGCCGTCTGTTCTGCGATTCACTCGGGGCCGTGTCATCGTCATACGACGCTTCCGGACACGACTTGCCTCGACAGTCCCAACACGGTTCAATCCCGGCATCATAGTTTTGAGCTCCCGGTCCCGCAGGGCTGTGCCCGCTGTCTGTGCCCTGGCACCGAGGAGAAAGTTCAGCATTCCAGGGCTGTCCGCATGTTGCATACTGCCCGTTATATAATTACAACTCTGGGCTGTCCTGGATTGTCTGTTCGTCCAGTGACGCGGAGGCGGCTGAGAGCGATCAATTTCGCGCAACTAACAGGGGTTTGTGGCGGATCCCATGTCCACATTCGGGATTTCAAAAACTTTATTTCACTTAAGGCGTCTCTCCAGGCCAGTTTCTGGCCTTCTTGCTTCGCCCGTGCCTTGATTCGCCCTACTCCTCGCCTCGGCTGTCGAAGGCGAGGACAACCCTTTGGTGACGGATGACGCAACTCGCGTTGGGCCTGGCCGTTCGCCGCTACCGTGCAGAGCTGGACGACGGCCTAGTCCGGTCCTGTGGTGCCGTACCATCAGACCGTACCCGTGCCATCCCATGCCAGCCCATCACCCCATGCCATGACCGTATCCGACCTGGTGCGTACCAGGCACGGAGTATTGCAGGGCTTCTCGCCCGCAGTTCGTCAGTCCGCAGCGACCTGCTGGTTAGCCGACCCTGTCTAAGTGCAGGTTCTAGCGCGGCTCGCTGCCTCGCTGTTTCTATCTTCTTGTCTCACCCTGGACCGTCTCTCTCATCTTTCCTCATTTCGCAGCGTCGGGTACATCTGGGAGACACCGCATCGGCTTTTCAACACCGCGGCCGTCCATCATACCTTTATTGCCATTGTCAATGCCAGCCTGCGCCAGCACCCCTGCCTACTAGTAGTAGCTTATGGCAGTCTCCCCCGGGCTCCTCAACGTCGTCACCCTCCTGTCCCGGCCCTTCTGCATGCCCTCTCGCCCTCCCCCCCTGGCTGCTTTCAGTTTATAATTCCTTTATTCTGACAGGACTTTGGTGCCCAGCTGTCGACGTTCCTGTACCCATCTTGCTTCAATCCGGTGCCCCATCGCTGTCCCCTCTGCCTGAGGTGGCATTGTGCGGTAGAGGACCCTACCAACCGGCCCACCTAGTCGGACTGCTTCAAGGTCTGCCCCAGGACCGTGGGCATTTCTTGGCCGGGCCTAGACCGGATCGCTAAGCAGGAAACACGGCCTCCCGTCTTCCTCCTCCCCGCAATTGGGTTTGCATGTTATTCCTCACCGAATTGCATTGTTTTGCCGGCTGACAACTGCCCTGATCTTCTGCAGTAACACCTCTTACAGTACTTGGAAGCCACACATTTCCCATCAGTCTTGCGCCTCCTGGATCGTTCAAACCCAGTGCTGACCAGCACCCAATGCCGACCCGCGCCCCGTCATGGTATTTGGCCCGCCACGCATCACAAACGATGAGTCTCATGCCTTCTCTACGCCGGTAACAATGAATCACAATCTGCTGGCCGAGTCGCCGTTGCTCCGAAAACGCATATCCGACTCGCCGCAAACCCCTCCGACCGATGACTTCAAAACCCGCCGCCTGGAATTGCAATTGGACGACTCGGCCGCGGGCTCGCAAGAGTCAATCCACGCGGAACGCGATGGCTCATCCGCGCCGTCGCCAGCGGGGCGCCGGTTCATACGAGATATGAACACTGACAGGTCTCAATCGAGCAGTCCCTTTCGACTCCAGATGCCCTACATAACGCCAGGGCAGCTCGCATTCTCCGCCCTGCAGTTCCTTCCGGTCCCGGTCCTGGTCCTCAACAACCTCAAGACAGTCGTCTTGGCCAACGAAGCTATGGGCAGATTGCTGGGCATGTCTTCCGACTCCAACGACGGCGAGGACCTTGCACATGGCCTGGGAAGCCTCACCGGACAATCCCTCTCGCAAGTGGGGATAGATATGCTACAACATGGGCGGCCTGTATTCATTGCTTGGGAGACCTTCCTAGACTCTGTAGCAGAGGAAATGGGGACCGGACAGACTCAGCCAGACAATTCCCAGCGGAAGCCCTCGCATGGGAACCACACAGAAGGCGACATAACCCCGACTGCGGAGCCAACTGGAGACAACAAATTGGCAGGCCGCAGCCCTCAAGCTGCTGTTGAGGTCGTCGTCTCGAGGAGAGACCCGAACAGGCCCGTCACTGCGCCACAATTCGTGAACAGAGCTTCGGAGAACCAAGCATTTGCCAAAATGATCATCAGCGTCTGGGAAGTCTCGGACCAGCAGACATACTTCACACTAACCTTCACAAACACCGAATCCACGTCGTCTGTGGGTTCTAAGAAGAAGGCTGTAGCTCGGCCTTCCGCCCTCGAGTCTGCCGAGCGCAAGACCATCTTCACCGCATCCAACCCTCCATCAGTCGCCTCGAGCCATGGGTCATCCTCGTCGCCCTCTTACCGTGTTAGTCCGGGCAGCGTATCACTCTCGTCCAGTCCCTTTCCACCCATGGGCCCGCCATTCCAACAGAAGCAGAATGCCCCCTCGATGCTTCAAAAAACTATGATCTTGAAAGACGCACTTCTTGACAACACGGAAATGCCAATCTTGGCCATGTGGAAGGACGGCACAGTGGCCTTTCCTAACGCGGCAGCCAGGAGACTCATGGAAAAGGACGCCACCCTCGACAAGCCTTTCGATGGCCTGGAGGTCTTGAGCAATTGGACGTTGTATACGGACGACTTTAGCAGAAAACTCGAGCCAAGCGAGTTCCCCATGGGAATATTGCTGAGGACCCAGACGCCATTTTCTGACATGCGATTCGGAGTCATCGACCAGAACGGGAACAAAATAAGGTACAACGTCTTGGCGGAAGCCATACGTGACGACGAGACCGGGGAGTTCCTTGCTGGCGTGATATCCTGCCGGGACGTCACGGAGATGGCCAAAGAGATTGACCTGATCAAGGCAAGAGATGTTGAAAGATTCAAGATAATCTGCGATACTATGCCGCAATTGGTAAGCAGTTACCGGTGTAGCCCCCGGCGCCACCAACAAGCCACTTTTTACTCGATCATCCCGAGTTGGATCACAGAAGGCAGAGAGCTCATGCTCAAATATTCCGAGAGGCTCTTAGGCCTTGGAGAATGTCCCTCGGTTTCGCGAGGCAAGTATCCGGAAGAAGACAGGCACTGGGCGCGGCGAGTTTGATATTTCATCCACTACGCTCTTGTCATTTTCTTTATGCGTCTCATCCGCCTCTCACTCCCCTTCAAGAAGCTCGGCCGTCATACACTGGTTTACTGACCAACAGTCAGGTCTGGACCACCACCCCGGATGGCTTTCACGACTTCTTCAACACGCGTTGGTACGACTACACCGGTTTGACACCGGAGGACTCGCTTGGATTGGGGTGGAAAAATCCTTTCCATCCAGACGACATGGCCGAGACTGGGAAACGATGGGCCCATTCTCTCGCGACGGGCGACCCATATGTCACAGAGTACCGCTGCCGAAGCAAAGAAGGTGAATGGCGTTGGCACTTGGGCAGGGCCCTTCCTCTAAGAAACCTCGAGACTGGCAAGATCGAGAAGTGGTTTGGTAAGTTGTAGCACTACTGCTTTGTGGGGCCTCTAGCGGAAAGGCAAACGTCTTCAAAGTTGTGGGTCACTGAAGAGTTACTGGACATATACTAATCGCCGAGTAGGAACTTGTACCGATGTCCATGAGAGTATAGAAACCAAGCTCGCTGCGCGGAGAATGAGGCAGCAGCTGCTCAGCGTCATTACGCATGCCAACATTACCATCTTCACCGTGGATTTAGATCGCAAGATAACTATGCTGGAAGGGGCCCTCATATGGGAAGCCGATACCCCGGGCCAAGACGACTCGAAGTGGTACATAGGAGGAAACGTCGACGAAGTGTTCAACAGCCTAAATCCGAAATTGCCCGATGGAGAACGTCCCGATTTCTTGTCGGCTATAGACTCCATATTCTCGCGGCGGTCTGGAGATGTGGTCGTGGAGCACGCGATCGAAGAACGATACTACCGAACTCGTCTCTTGCCTATGACTGGTAAGAAGGTCAAGGGCGAGGGACTAGTGGAAAGCGAGATCGAAGGTGCCATCGGGGTGATCATGGACGTGACCGAGGTCAAAGCCAAAGAAGCGGTACTGCAGGCCCAGGCCCAGGAGAAGCAGCAACTGCTGGCGCGTGAGGCCGCGGCGAAGGAGGCCAGCCGACTGAAGAGTCAATTCCTCGCCAACGTAAGTCTTGTTTGAGGCTCATTATGGGTGCATGTACTAAGGGAGAGCAGATGTCCCACGAGATTCGAACACCCATAACTGGGGTGATCGGTATGGCCGAGCTGCTCCTGGACGTGGAGCTGAACGAGGAGCAGCGAGACTACGCGGAGAATATATACCGGTCTGCTAATGCCCTTCTCACGGTCATCAATGACATACTGGACTTCTCCAAGGTGGAGTCTGGCCGTCTGGACATCGAGGAAGTGCAGTTCAGCATGTCGGTGATAGGCAAGTCCAAACCGAGCCTCCGATGCCAAAGTTCTGACCTGTATGCTCAGTACTGACGCTTTCCTAATTGAACAGTTCGAGACGTCGCCAAGATGTTGAGCTTCGCTGCACAGAAGAGGGGACTAGAGTTTATTTCGGATATTTCACCCGAAGTGGCCGATGATCTCGTCGTACTTGGTGACCCAGGGCGTGTGAGGCAGATCATCACGAATCTTCTAACGAACAGCATCAAATTCACGCATCAGGGGTTCGTCAAGTTGTCTGTTGCCAAGGAGAAGGAGACGGACGAGAACATAGAGATCCGGTTCATGGTCCAAGACACTGGCATCGGCATTGACGAAGGGACTCGCAAGCGTCTGTTCCAGCCTTTCAGTCAAGGTGACGCGTCTACGGCAAGGAAGTTTGGCGGGACGGGTTTGGGCTTGACGATCTGCAAGTCTCTCCTTGAACTCATGAACGGAAGAATGCAGCTCGACTCGGTCATTAACCAAGGTACTACCGCGTACTTCTGGGTCCCGTTCAACAAACCACACGAGACCCAGCCATCGAACGTGGTCAAGGTCTCGGCCCTTCCCGACAGGCTCCAGTCAGAGATGAGCGTATCCTGCAACAGCTCCGATTTTGATACATTGGGAACACCGCCTGCTGACATGCTCGCACCTGTAGAGTGGGGCAAGTCGCCCAGGCGGAGGGCATCACTCAAGCAGGCCGCTTCTCAGGAGGACCTTGCACCTTCCGAGAGGTCCAAGATACACGTTCTTGTCGTCGAAGATAACCCGATCAACCAACAGATTGCGATCAAAACGATCAAGAAGTTGGGATTCAACGTCTCGGCCGCCTGGAATGGTAAAGAAGCGTTGGAGTATCTAGCCACTGCGCAGCATGGCCGAGGTCGGAAGCCCGATATCATCCTGATGGTGAGTTAACTTTGCGACCATGGTCTTGGGTGAATTTAGCACTGCAATATCCGATACACTAACTCTGTCCCTTTCATAGGATGTACAAATGCCTATCATTGATGGTTATAAAGCAACTCATCTTCTGCGGCACCATTCGCCTTACAACGCCTTCGTCCGAGACGTACCCATTGTAGCCATGACGGCCTCTGCTATCCAAGGAGACCAAGAAAAGTGCAAGAAGGCAGGGATGGACGACTACCTTGCCAAGCCAGTCAAGGCGAAAATGCTCGAGAAGATGTTGGTGCGCTGGTCCTTGAACAAGCGCAACGGTTCAACGACGGCGCTGTCCTCGGACGTCTCGGTGTGCTCTGATTCAAGCGACCACTGTACAAACACGGGGATCCCCTCGGTCAGCGTGGACGGCGTCGACAGGGACGAAAACATGCCGAACCTCCCCGAGAACGAGGAGGCGGACCTCGACGGCGCAAGGGCCGACCTCCCTACGCCGCGGCCGAAAGCCTCCCCGCCGGCGGCCATGGCCATCAACACGCCGTCCCCAACGGAGCCCCCCACGGAACCGCCGTCGCCGGGCAAGCCACAGCTGCACATCAGGCGGGTCGAGACGGACGAGCTGGCGCAGCAGAGCAGGGACGACAAGCTCTTCAACGCGGCGGGGGGCCCGCCGTCGGCGGTCACGCCTCACGGGCACACGCCGCTCACCGAGAAGGGGGACTCGCTTACCGAGGCGAACGTGGAGAAGTTCCAGAGGGAGGAGCTCCAGCGGAGGATATCCTCGGACCAGGTGTGAGCGGCCGCGCGAGTTGGAAGAGCGGCGGGGGTCTTGGGGGTTGTGAGCAGGCGAGGCTCCTAATTTGAGGAAGTATCTCAGTACGACTCTGTCATCTGCGTCTATACACATAGCATGGCGTTCATGGTTGATTTTATGTTTTGTTTTGTTTTGTTGCCACGGGGTCAGCACCGGCTTCGGGGCCCAGACTCCGGCAAACACATGATTTTGTTCTGTTTTGGCATTTCGGCTGCGGTTGGCGTCCTCGGACCGGCATCGTTACATGTTCACTCTTCTCTCTTTGTCACGGCGAGGGAAATTGGGGGAAATAGACCACAGCTTGGCTTTTGACGAGGATTTATACACGGGAACCTCGCGGGTCTTGCATCTGACTGGCTGCATTGATTTGCCATGCACACACATAGAAGCGGCGCGTCAGAACAAAAAAGTTTACCTTGGGGGTCTGCGGATTCTGGTTGGGCAGCTTTTATTAGATACCATATTGCCTTTTTCCCGGTGCTCCTGTCTTCGCTTGTGTTGTTGTATTACGACCTAGTCTGTGTGAGACAGATGCAATGAGCCGTATTATACGTAAGTGTAGCCCGCCAGGCCTCACGCTGTGGGGAAGACGTCAAGGTTTCATTGATATGCAACGCGCTTATTACAGCCCACCCAGAGGAGCAGCTATAGTCCGGTTTCCAGCCTCCACTGCTCTCTCCATATTGCATCCTCTACAACACTGTTACCTACAGGCAAGGTAGGGCAGGCTCATCAGCTTCTAAATTTCGTACTTGTACCTGCGCCTTCATTGGTGGTCGCCGTCCAAAGGATCGGCCACGGCTATCTTCGCGTAGGATAACCAGAACCGGTCAGCTCACCTTCACTGCATTTGCATAACAAAGGTTCCCCGCGTTCCGAGACGACTGCCTTCACTTGGAGCCCTGCGATACTCCGATAACCAAGGCATCATCAGAGACATCCACAAACAAATTGATTAAACCCCCCTCGCAACCCCCATTCTTGTCAAGAGGCAACAAAGCCATCATGGCATCCATCCACATCTCAGCCCTCGCGGGACGGCTCCGCGCCAAAGGCATCACGATCCCGCCAGCCCTAAAGGACAACCCAAGGACAGCAATGGCGGCCCTCGCGGTGGCCCTCGCGCTCTCCATCCCCGCGACCTCGTACGCCCTCGAGAGCTACCGCGGCTACCTGGCCCTGGGGCCCGGCGGGATGCCGCACAACCCGCTCGGGTGGGCGATGCAGGGCATGCTGCAGCTCATCGCGAGGTGGGACACGCGGGGCCCGGCGCCGTTCCGCGACCCGCGCGGCCAGAGGCCCTACGAGCCGCACGGCCGCACGCCCTTCCTGGCGCCCTCGCCGCTGTCGCCGCTGGGCCGGCGCCGCGGCCCGCGGCCCGTCGTCCCCGGGTACGTCGCCCCGCAGCGCCAGGTGACGCAGCAGGGGCCCGCGGCGCTGCGGGCCCGCATGGCGGCGTTCCTGCGGGAGCTGGCGGGGCGGAACCCGGGCGTGCTCGCCGTCAGGCCGTCCGGCCTCGAGGGCGTGGGGACGCCGGCGCTGTTCCTGGGCGGCGGGGTCGAGCCGCCGGCGTACCTGCGCCGCATCCGGGGGGAGCTGGCGCATGTGCACCCGGAGGGCAGCTCCCACGTCACCGTCAGCCTTGCGGACGCGGAGGAGCTCACGGCCAAGGGGTGGGCGGAGAGGCACCGGCTTAGCGGGGTCGCGGGCGGCATGATCCCGCTCGGGTACTTGATGGTGTATGCGCCGAGGGACGAGGGCGAGCTCGAGGTGTGGAAGGAGGTCGTGAGGGCTGGGGTCTTGTTTGTGGGGGCTGGGGCTGGGGCTGGGATCGATGTAAAGTAACCTGGCGCTTACCCCTAGTAGGTATGGACGGGTCCCTGGGCCGTGAAGCCGGATATGTTGTACGAGGCTCTATGGTGTTTATATTCTTTGCGAAAGGACGTTCACTGAACGGTCTTCAGGGCTGGCGCTTGATGTGGTGATATGTCCAAGGTATTTACTGTCCTGGTTTTTTCTTTAACGCCTCATAGGAGACGGAGCTGCAAAAACAACAATCTCTCGCCACTGCCTTGGACGCCAGGACTTCATGAGAGGTGCTAGAGCGATTTGGATGTGCTCTGATTTGGCAGATGGATTATGATATCAACCCCTCCCCTTTTCTTTCTTTCTCTCTTCATCTGATGTACTCCGAATTGGTTTAGCATATATGGCCAACTTGAAAAATTTCCCACAAACCCAAGAAATCATGCCGTGATCACAAAGCAACCTGGCAGCATTACTAATTACATCGTATAGCGCCATTACCTGACTAGTGGGTTGTGCAGACGATATCCATGCCAGTGACATATGATTGTTATGGAACCTGTGATAACTTCCCCAGCTCGCAACAGTTGCTAGCTGAAGGGTAGTCCATCCCCCTCTTCTGCAGCAGCACAGACTCATATTCCTACTCAATCCATGATACTTGTCAATTCCTCTTTCAAAAGAGTGTACTTGGTATTTATGCTCGAGAGCTAACGGGACCTTTCTTAGACCCCTTTCACGGCTTGATGTTAAAGAGAGTCACGTGTGTGTCTTCTGTTACTCTTCTCACTCTGCAGATAACGGAAACTATCGTGCGCCGGGGAGATATTTAAATCCAACGACGAAAAGGCACGGGCATGATTCTCCGCTGCCGTTATATCCGTCGGTGGACACGCGCATTAAGTCGGGTGGCGCTTGGTGGCATCCGGTGGGGCGGTCATAGTTCGCCCACCCAGCTTCTAGCGTCTGCCCACCCAGGACGAGGAATTAAGAGTGCAGCCTATTATAATTTCTACTGCCCCTTCTTTAAAATCCCCCACCTTAAAGTTCCTTTACGCGCCTAAATGAAAGGATATGGGCATAAATGGCTGTGGTAACAAGGTTGAAGGGTTAGGGTCACTTCCCTATTCAAGTTCAGATGGTGGGCGATAGCAAGAAGCTGGGGCCGGGTGGGCGAACTATGACCGCGGTGGGGCTTCAACCCGTTCATAAATCCGAAGCGGTTTTGCTCGCAAGTAATGATGTCAACGCCAGCTATAAACTCATATTGGGATGGTGCCAGAAGTTCCACATATGCCGGGTCCTCGGCGGCTCCTGTCGTGCCGACGACCCCGGCCTGAGTTTAGTTGCTACATCCAGAACTCGACTTATAAGCTCCGGTGGGAACTCAACTGTCCTGGGCATGAATAGCATTTCCTACAGTAACCACAATTCTTTGAGATAGTAGATCTAGTTTCAAAAGCGGTCTTAGCTCCAATCAGTCATGCCCAGCCAAGTCTTCACGCCAGCATCGGCCGACTATGACTCCCTTCGCCGAAGGGGCTTCAACGGCCGCGTACCAGACGAGAAGCCAGCAGAGATAGTCAGGCCAAACACAACAGCAGACGTTGTCGAAGCCGTGAAACGGGCGCGCAGCAACGGCTGGAAGATCGGTGTCAAGTCCGGCGGGCACCTCTTCTTCCACACAAACCTTCTTGAGGATGGAATGCTCATTGACACCCGCAACCTAAACCAGACCATCAAGTACGATGAGGCGACAAAGATCGCAACCATCAGCCCAGGCCACACTGTCAAGGACGTGGCCGAGGCCCTGGACTCGTGGAATCGCTTCTTCCCTTCCGGCCACTCGAGGAGCGTCGGCGTGGGTGGCTTCCTGCTCGCCGGCGGCCAGGGCTTGTTCCTGCGCGGGTGGGGATACACCACCCCGAACTGGGTGGAGAAGGTTGAGGTCGTCACGTCGGAAGGCGAGGTCGTCATCGCGAGCAAGACTGAGAACGCGGACCTGTTCTGGGCCCTCCCGGGCAGCGGGCAGGGCTTCTTCGCCGTGCTCACGAGGATCTGGGTCAGGACGATCCCCAACAAGAGGCTCTTCGACTTCACCACTATCTTGGACTCCACCGATATCTTCAGGCCGTTGTTCAAGTGGATCTTGAAGACCGTAGATGCGGTCCCCAAGTACGGGGCGGAGCCTTTCTTCTGCACCTTTTATGCGGACAGCGACGACCCGGAGGGCGGTGATGAGTCGAGGGCCAAGCGCGTGTTCATGGTGATCAACCAGACCATGTTCGCTGATTCTCTTGAGGAGGCGAGGGTACTCGCCAGCCCTTGGGATAACATCCCCGAGGAGTTCCAGAAGCATGTCATCGCAAAAGTCCCGCTGGTGGAGAGGAACCGCGTGGAGCTATGGGAGATACAGGAGAAATTCCAACCAAGCGGCAACGGAGAGCGCTGGAATGTAGACAGCATCCTGCCGGATCCAAAAGCGTCTGATGACGAGGTAAGTAGTACCCAAACCTATTTGATCGCGCGTACCGTGGACAATACTTACAGGCAACACCAGGTCATTGACGCTGTCACGAAGGCCATGTTCGACCTTCCGTCACGGCTGTCCTCGGCAACCTATGTTCCCATCGACTACTACCCCGACGAGAAGGACCAAGCCCTGAGTCTCCCTCAAAAGAGCTACATCTCGTCGATGTTGTGCTGGAATGACCCCAAGCGTGATGCCTTCATGGACAAGTGGCTCAAGGACGCCTACGAACAAGCCGACGAGGTGTCCTCCGGCGTGTACGTTGCAGACTTCAACCAGAAGCACAGGATTAGCAGGGTATGTCGGCCCACAGACCGTGGCTGGAGCGAATTCGTGAGAGGAAAGGAAACGTCGGTGACTAACAGATCTCCTAGGTCATGACTGATTCTGCTCTCAAGAAGTGGCTTGGGATTAGGAACAAGTGGGACCCGTCAGAGACGTTCGTAGGCCATCGCGGCTTCGCAAGCATACTGGATCGTCCCGAATCTCACAAATGAGCTGTTTGGACATTTTTTTTTTCGTTCCGTTCGGCTGGGTACCCTAGAGGATAGCTCACGGGAATAAGGTTGAAACAGTGAACAGGGCCGCCACAGATCAGAATAGATTTGGCTTTCAAGTTTTTCATGTCCCATGCATTTTCCCTTCAACATATTAAAACGTGCTTGCGTTTCGGACAAGACTACCCTGCTGTACTTCTCTGCAAATGAATTTATGACGTGATGGAAAATGCTGCCTCGAGGATGTTGCCCGCGGAGGAGTCTAGGCAGGTGCTTAGAACCCCCCGAGGGGCCGTGGGAACAGGCCGAAGACAAAGCCAAAGATTCCAGACAATAGAAATTTGAACCTGAGAGGTTTCAGGTGCTCTAAGGGCAAGACAGATAATGACTGTCAGGGAAGAAGTCTGCTACCAAAAAGAAGCATTCGAATTAGCCCGGGAGAGTGACAGGCTGATACAAGCTATCATCATCACCGTGACAGCGTTTTGCGTCCCGCAAAAGGAACGAAAGCGACACGTGAATCAATTTTGGCCCGATGTGGCTTGTCTTTGAGAAATGGAAAGCAACCGTTGACAACTAAGAGATCATATATTGTAAAAAACTCCACTTATGCATTATGGATATGTATGTAAGCCCAGGCATCCAAAATGTTGAGGGAAAAGGTGCCCAGCACCGTCAAGCTTGAGACTCTGACCCGACGCCGATCAAATTACCAGCAAAATATCGCCACATCTGCACACGGTAAATCGTGATTTTCTTGCCAGGTTTGTGCCAGCCACGCGCAATGGGCTCAGATTGAATCGCGCTTCTTCGTCTCGCAGGCCGATGGGCTGTTTTCAAGCGGTCTTACAGTTCAAGGTGAGAAGACTGTGCTGTTTGGTATCACAGATCGTTGTGCGATTGGAAGAGGTCGTGTATTCAGCCAGCAGCTTTTATATTACCCGTTTTCTGAAACTGTTTCTGTGAAAAGGCCTTAGTCACAAGGAGAAGGGACTTATGCATAGTGCTCCGGACTAGCTGGTAGCTAGAAGGATTAGAGCTTATTAGCCTAGTAGCATTAGTTTTCAAGCAAAATGACAGGCTCTAACTAAACACTAGTTTACAAATTTTGGGAAGTAGATTGAATGGTTACTATTGAAGTAAGAGAGGCGAGATAAATTGTCGACACCCGATATCATTCTTTTTGACGAAATAATAATGATATAAACATCTGTTTTTGTTCCAGGTTAATAGAGGAAACCGAAGAATACAGACCTTCTGTCACTCCATCTGCTCATAACCGCCAGCTCCCGACGGCTCATACTTACATACTCATAAGAAATCCCCCAAGATGGCCCACCAATGGATGAACGAGTCCACTGTCGCGCTTTTCTCAAACCAACTACTGTTCCAACAAGGCTGTTTCAAGAGCGTCTGGCTTGGCTCGTACACGAACGGGCCTCGCAAAGGACAGCTATGCGTCGCAAAGGCATTCAAGACAAGCTCTGACCTTTCGGAACGATACTTCGACATGGAGATGAAGGTGCTGGAGGAAACACAAAATATCGTCGACGCCTGGAACGCCCTGGAAATACCCGAGAGCACCGTCTTGCTCAGCACTCCCGAGATTTGGAGGGCCCACACTGCTGGAAGAAAGTACCTAATCGAGCCTTATATCCAAGACTTCAGAAAGTACAACAGCAATAGCGGGCGTGTGTGGTTAAATGGACGGTCCCGCTGGAGCGACAAGCTACAGGCCCTCAGCCACTTCTCGTACCACCACTCCAAGGGCCAACTTGTGCTCTGCGACCTCCAGGGGGGAGGCTACGCCCATAATTTGTCAGTACAGCCCCGTTTCCGACCGCAGCGGTGCTTCGTCTGGATTTTCTGACCCTGTCTCTCAATAGTGTACTCACTGACCCTGCCATCTTGTCGAAAACCGGGGAGTACGGCCCTTCGGATCTTGGCGCGGACGGGATAAATGATTTCTTCATCCGGCATTACTGCACCGAGTTCTGTCAGCCGGGTTGGAGAAAACCTGACGTGACGGGGCCCGCATTGTCTATCATGAGAGAAGGCACGACCATGGTTCAACACTGAGGTGGCAGGATCGAGAATAAGGGCAGCCACACCTCGATAATGCGGACCAACAGCTTGTTACCTGCTTTGTCAGAACAGAGACTTTAAGTTATAGATAGATGAGGTTGGGATGACACCGTGAAACCTAGGAATTCCAGGCCGAGTGGAGACGGAGGAGTATCTGGGCGGAGAGGCCTGTGGCTTTACAGGACTAGGACAAAATATTCCAAGCAGTTGGACACCGTAACATATTCAGATAGTAGAGCACGTATTGTGTCAGGCATAGTTGATCCATTTGTCTTCTCTTTCGTCATAGCCCAGAAGGGAGAAGTCTATGTTCAGACTGCGAAGCATTTGTCCCATGGTGAATTCCTGCTGATAAGTAAGCCACGTCGCTCAATTCAAAGGAGAGAATAGGAACTCACGGGTTCATCGTCCTCGTCAGGCCTTCCATCAGGCTCCTCGCATCGCTTACCACCTTCCAGGTGGGCTCTCACGTCCTGTGAGTATTCCGTGTCCAAGTCCTCGTCGGAAGGGTCCGGCTTGGAGGGAGGTTCCTCATCAAAGCCCCGGTAGAAATCCATCTGCCTCTGCCGCATCTCCTTCCACGCCTTCGGGCCGCCGGCGCTGTATCACCCAGTCAGCAACATCGCCCCGCACGTAGTACAGACAATGACGGGGAGGGTAGGGCCCTGGGCGGAGGAGGAGGAACCAACTTATCAACCCTCCCCTTGACAGTCTCAAAGAGCTCCTCGGCAGCCACCCTGCCCGCGCCCCTCCACTTCCCAACGAGATCCCTCAGCTCCTGGTCCACCGGCCGGCCCGGGCGCGCCCTCTCCGACGCGGCCTCGATCTCGCCCGCCTGCCTGACGACGTCCAGCCGCCGGTCCAGCTCCCTCAAGATGGCATCCCTGCCCCTCGCCGCCCGCTGGGCCCTGGCGGCGAGCGCGAGGAACGGGTTGTCGTCGTCGTCGTCGGCATCTGCGCCCTCCCCGTGCCGACCCGGCCCGCGCGAGGTCTTGCGCTTAGCAGCACGAGGGGGCGCGGGGCCGCCGGCGGGGAGCTTCAGCGGGGATGTCGGCCTCCCGCGGCGCCGGTCTGCTTGCGCCGGCTTTGGTGGTTGCGGCTGTCTCGCGGCCGACGGCGAGCTCGGCGAGTAGGCCTCGTCGGGTGAGCGTTTCCTGGCGGCGTTTGGCCCTGGCGTCTTGCTGGGGCCTCCTTCTCCCGCGTCTGGGGGCTGCCGCCGAAGCAGTGGCGAGTGGAATGGTTTCCGGAGGGTTGCGTTGGCGGCGTCGACGTGCCGTCGCTTGGCTGCTGGGGTGTTCATCCTCGTGCCTGGGGAAAGACCGTCCCAGAGAGAAGATATCAGGTCACTTCGTGGCAGGTTTGGGATTCCATGGCTTGGTCAAGCGCAGGGGTTGAGTTTACATGATGTTGTTGACTGAGCACGGTGGATGGTGCTTGGATGAGGTGCAGGGAAGTTGCAATGCGGCTCAGGGTCCAATTTTAGCGTGGCATTTGCTAGTACAGTACAGTACCGTAGTACCGTAGCACCTAGTCTACGCCACACCCCTGTTCAACCTACCTACTAGAGAGCCCACCCGGTTTGCTTTCCTCATCAACGCCAATGCTTTATTGTGTAAACCGCTAATAAAAATTACTGTGTGATCTTATTTACAACAAGTTCGCTGTCCCGTCTCGGGCTACTCAAAGTCCAGCTCCTCCGCCGGCGAGCCAGTCCTCGAACGCCGCATTCACCGGCGGCTGCGCGAGGCCGCCATTGTTAGGAGCGGCGGCGGCGGCAGCATTTACTCCGTGCTGCTGCGCCTGGCCCTGCTGTTGCTGCTGTTGCTGCTGCTGCTCTCTCTGCCTCCGAGCCTGCTCAGCCCGCTCCCGGTGCTGCCTGTAGTAGACGACGAACGCAAGAGCCATGGCCAACGCCATGATTATCAGTGTGTCGACGTACCCGTCGTCCTCCGCGCCAGGATAATGGGGGGCGTCGCCTCCCGGCATGGTGTCATCGTAGATCTCGTCGTACATGGCGTCGTCGTAGAAGAGCCCCTCGTCCTGAATGAAGTTGTTTACCCATTCGCTGAAGGACCAGTCCTTGTTATTTTCTGTGCCTCGTCGTGTCAGCCCTGATACTCATGTGACAAAATAAGACACCACCGAATCATGTGCCTACCTGGCTCGTCCTGGATAGAATTGATCCGCCCGTGTGTCACCGTGTTCCAGTAGCTCCTTGCGCGCAGCTTGAGAAGGCTGAGCTTCACCGGCAGGTATGCTTCCTCGTTGGTGGCGAGGGCAAGGTCGTAATAACGCTTAGCTAGGTGGAAGTCTTGGTCCAGACCAACCCCATTCTCATGCATCCAGCCGAGGTTGAACAGAGCTTGAGCTGACTGGTGATACTCCGAGGCGCCCGTGTAGCACTTGACGGCTTTGTCAATATCGAGTTCTGTCCCAATGCCGTCCAGGTAGTAATCACCCATCTTGACCAGGGAGTCCATATTGCCTTGTCTTGATGAGCGGGTGTAAAAGATGAGCGCGAGGGTCGGGTTGTCCATCAGAGAAGACCTGGTCTCGCCGAGGCCAAGGATGTTAGACAGCATCGACTGCCTCGTGTCGAGCAGGTAGGCGACGTTGTTCTGGGCCGACTCGTATCCCTCTTCAGCGGCATGCAAGTATCCGAGGAACGCAAGCTCGTAGTCGCCGTCTTCGTAGGCGTTATTCGCCTCGTTCCATGCGGACACCAGGGGCTCGGCCTTCTCAGCCACCGTCTTGTACAGGCCCATTGCCTGGGCACAGGCCTTGTCCCGACCGATGCCGTGGTGAATCATCTCTGCGAGGTAGTACTGGGCCTCGATGTTTCCGTATCTAGCAGCCAGCTCGAAGTAGTCGTTCGCCACGCGCACGTCTTCCGGCTGCCCACGGTCGAGGAAAAGGACACCGAGCTGGACCTGGGACAATGCGTAGTCTTGGTCCGCTGATGCCTTGAAAAGATCAGTGGCTTTTCCGATATTTTTGGGAACGCCGTAACCCTTCAAAAGCATCAACCCCAGACAGTATTGGGACTGGGCATCGCCGTGGGAGATGCCCCGGTCGAACCAGAACTTTGCCCTGTCAAAGTCCTGCTGCACACCCTCCCCACGCATGTACATGCGCCCGAGGTAGCCCGCGGCTTTCGCAGCGATCTTATCGAGGCCCGGCTTGAAGTTTTCCTCAATGCGCCCGTTAGGCTTCCAGTATTTCTTAGCCACCATGAAGAAGTACTTGGCCGCCATGCCCAGATTCCGCTCCAGTCCCCTCTGCCCTTCGTAATAAATGCGCCCAAGGTTGAACGATGACTTGAAGTCGCCCTTGTTCGACATAAGGTCCAGATACTCGATGATATCGTCGATGGAAGCATAAGCGTCGGAGTGAGGGTGATGATGCATGGCGTTGATGCCCGAGCTGGACACACTTGCACCCTCGCCGTACAAGCCGCCAAAGTCGTCGGCAATGTGAGAGGCCTCCCTCGTCCAGCTCATGCCGCCTGGTGGGCCTGACCGGTACCAGTCCATGACCTTGTCCGCGACATTCTTGTAGTACTTGCAGGCCGTCTCGCAGCTTTTGGGAGTGCCGACGCCGGTGTGGTGCCGAGCTGCCAAGGTCATCTCGGCCCTGGTGTGTCCCTTGAGCGCGGCGAAGGTGTAGTATAGCAGAGCCCTGGCCTGGTCACGCCGAACCGAGCCTCCGACCCCCGTGGAGTACATGAGACCGACCATGTACATGGCCGAGCTGTTCCCATTCAGGGTGGAGAGCTGGTACAAGTAGTCGAAGGCCTTCTTGAAATCCCTCGGGTGCGTGTAGTTGCCGTAGAAGTTCATGTGTCCGAGAAGGTAGAGTGCGTCGGAGTTGTTCTTATGGGTGGCGGCCTCAAGGTGCTTGACGGCGTCGGCGAGTCGTGGGTCGATGGCCTTGTGGTTGCTGGCGCCGTTGGCATCCTCGGGCGCCGCGGTCATGTGCATACTCGGGACGGCTTTCCATATCAGTTGGCCGAGGGTGCCCAGTATTCCGGGCTTCTTCCGCCTCTGGTGGTGATGGGCCGGGGGATGTATCTCGTGTAGTTTCGCGATGGCGGCATCGACGTGATCGGCGCCGGGCTCTCGGTAAGTCTGGCCAGACTCATGGCCCTGCACCACGTCGGTGGCTGCGGCTGTCGTGTGTTCACGGTCCGCATCTGCCAAGACCGGCGAGAGGACCTGCAATAGCACTGGTGGCGGGTATTAGAAGAAGCACGAGGGGCGGGCATGCCGGGGAAGCAAACAGTCGTGGCTCCAGGTATATTCGGGGGG
>LJJS01001531.1:93436-179541 GCA_001447215.1 Diaporthe aspalathi
GGCGACTTACGGAGTGGCCACACAAAAGGCTTCATCGTGAATGAAAAGTGCTGAAGCAACGCATAGCAGTAGCTATATCATGTCGGCACCTTTCTCCCTGCATAAATCTGAGGAAGACGGCGGGTGTGTTGCTGGGCAGTTGAGCAAGCTGACGACGTTCGACGTTGTAGCAAAGGTGTCGTCTTTGTGCCGGTGTACAAGCTGTCCTGATCCTGGGCCGGAGCTTTCCTGCAGGTGCACGGCACCACCCTGGCATACCCTTGCACAACGTACTGCAAGCTGTGTCAGCCTTGGGAGGGCCCTGCGCTAAAGAAGTTGGTGGAACCTGCCTTGTGGGAAGCCAGCTGATTGGCCACTGCATCCAACGACGCAATAGACGACGCAAGGCAAGAAGATCTCGGAGTTGAAGTCCTGAGAAATCCTATACTCGCTGGGTTTGTGACTGCCAACACCACCAGATGTCGATTTTGAGTTGAAATTGTACTAGTTCCAATATTTGACAGTAAAAGAGCACATATCAAAGAATTGGAGCCCGAACCATCCCGGCTCAGGCGAACAAAAAAAAGCAGGCCAACCCAGGTCCTGGACTTACAGACGGACGGACGGACCGGACCTCACGCACCTCTCCTGGTCGACTTACACGGAAACGGCGTCTGACACATCTCTTTGTCTCAACAACATCCAAGTGCCAGGCAGGATGTATAACCTTACAAAGGCAGATGCATTCAGAAACCCAGGCTCCGACCCTGCCTATGTTCTTGAAATCATACCGGTGGCCGGAGGACTGGCAGCCATCTCATCGGACCAGAACCTCACCCTCTTCGACCCCCTGAGGCTGAGCCAGGGCCCGATCAAGACAGTACGGACAGCACACGAGAATATAAAATGTGCCAGGGCGTTCGACGCCTCCAACTCTATCATCTGCACGGCCGGCTCGAACGGCACCGTTGCTCTGTGGGACTTGAGGCTGGACGGGTCCAAAGCACAAGTGGCCACGCCGGCTGGCAGCGACGCACCCATCGCCTCCCTCGCTTGCAGCTCGTCGAGCAACACCATAGCGGCCGGGACAGAGTTCGCGAATCACCAGGCCTCGATCCTCATCTGGGATGCCCGCGGCGGCTCGGCGCCCCGGACACGCTACGATGAGGTCCACAGCGACGATGTGACGGAGGTGAGAGAGCCCTACGATGTCCCCGATCATCGCCGGACGGATCCCACAGGCCAACAAGACACTCGCACTCACCCCTTCTCACTCGCCCCTTCTCACTCACCCCTTCTCACTTAACCCTTCTCACTCACGCACGTACTCTCTCTCTTTTCCCCTCGCATTTACTAATAACAGCCCCGCCCCCTTCCCAGCTGAACTACCACCCGACAAACCCCCAAGTCCTCCTCTCGGGGTCCACCGACGGCCTCGTCAACGTCTGCGACACGGCCGTCGCGGACGAGGACGAGGTCGTCGTGCAGGCCTTCAACCACGGCTCCGTGCACCACGCCGGGTTCCTCAACGACACCGAGGTCTACGCCGTCAGCCACGACGAGCGCTTCGCCCTGTACGACGCCGCCGAGGCCCGCGAGGCCGGCGTCGCCACCTGGGCCGTCGGCGACATCCGCGCCGCCCTCGGCTGCCGGTACGTCGCCGACGTCGCGCCCAAGCTCGGGGACATGGGCGCCGTCATCGGGGCGGGGACGCAGGAGTACGTTTGCCTTTTCAGTCCCCTCTTCTTCCTTTCTCTTTGTTTCATGTCTTATATCTCTTGCCCTCTGCCCCTCCCTTCGTGCTTGAGTTATAATTTTTTCTCAGGCTTCGTTGATGATGCTGACGGTGACACCCTGCGGGGCAAACAGCCAGCAGCTCTTCCAGCTCGTCCACATGGCCAAGTCGCCGGAGTGGGGCTTCAGCGCCGACACCAGCGTCGGGCTCCCGGGCGCCCACGGCTCCGAGCTGGTCCGGAGCTTCTGCGTCTTCGACCAGGAGCAGACGGTCTTCACCGCCGGCGAGGATGGTCAGATCATAGCGTGGAGGCCGAACTGAGTGGCCAAGGGGATGGGTGATTGGAAGTGGCTCGCTAACTGCATGATACCCAAAGAAATATCCAAGTTCATTCAGTCATGGGAAGTTGCTCGGGAATAAGAGTGTGCTGGAGGTGCTTGATCCAGGGCTGGACCATGCCCAATAGTGCAGACCGACTGTGTTCGTGGGCAAAAGAATGTTACACGTCCATATATCCGGATGATGAGTACCCTGATTCCAAAATTGGCCCAGGAGGGGGCGCCACCTGGCCAAGAGATGGCAATATAAAGCTGTCCGGCCAGGCGCAGCCGGACAGACAGAGCTCGAGGCAGTCGCACCGTTTAGGAGAGTATTGTAAGGGCGACAACGACTATATCTGATAGCATGCAAAACCTACAGCCAGCCACGTTCAGCGGATCATCTATACGCGCACCCTCAATCTGTACCAACGCGACAAGGGTGTTTCACTGCATGGCAGTGCGACCTCCGGAGCGTCGCATGGTCGTCCATTGGACTCTTTGCAGTACTCAACGTAGCCTTTCAGTTGCACCGCACGGGGCTCCGCTGTCCGCATTACAGCTACCTCCTGGGTTCAGCGTCAGGGGAATTCCCGCTCTCGCTGGGCTTGTCCCGCGCCTTGTCATCTACCTTTCATTGATGCACACCGACAGGCGCAGAGGAGCAGCAGTGGTAGAAGATACTGCGACGTTGCCTCTGGTCGCAGCAGACTTGTGATCCTCAAGCGTATAGTATGCCGTGGCTATACCCAAATAAATAAATAGTCGCATACCAGCGCAGAGTGAGCTCGTCCTGGGGCGACGTCCACGAGCGCCAGCACCAGCGCCAGCACCAGCCGCAGCTGATCTCAACCGTACTTGTCGTGCTTGTTCTTGGTCTTGAGGTCGAGCAGCTTCTCATGGTAGTCGCCCTCGCGCCTCGCGCGCTTGAGCATGCGGACCTCGGCCTCGTCGAGCCTCCTGCCCACGGCCTCCTCCAGCTCGCGGCGGCTGATCTTCTCGCGCGCCTTCTCCTCCTTGCTGGCCCTGAGGCGCGGCTTGAACCGCGCCTGCATGCGGATCCGCAGCGTCGTGTCGAACGACACGTCGGCCGCGTCGCCGCGCACCCCGGGCGGGGCGTTGGCGCGGGACGACGTCGAGGCCTTGACGGTCAGGTACGTCTCGCGCGGCGTCTGCACCTGGAAGGTCCCCGGCGTGTCGGCCGTGGGCACCAGGGTGAACGACTCGAGCGGGGTGACGGCCTCGGAGACGGCGCTGAAGATGCCGTACTTGTCGCAGCCGAGGAACCTGGTGAGGACGAACGTCGTGGTTAGTGGTTTGGTTCCGGGACGGGATATCCCCCCGAGTCCCCGGGAGCAATGTAACAGAAAAATGATAGTAGGCAAGTACTCACTTCCCTGTGCTCCCCTTGAAGCGGTGGTATTCCGTACCGACAATCTTGTTCGCAACCCACACCATGCGCACGTCATGCGGCTCGGCGGTCGCAGGGTTCCCATCCACGACGTTCTCAATAGGCAGCGTGAAGACTTTGCCGTTAGCGTCGCAGGCCAGGGCCGTCAGCGGCTCGGTGGGCAGGACGAACATGACCGGGCCCGAGACGTCGCCGACGGCGTCGGCCGAGACCCAGCTGTCGTCGTTCTCGACATTTTCATCGTCGTCCTTGGCGGCCACCCTGGCCGCCTTCTTGCTACTGCCGGCGACCGCGACCTGGTCGTTGCCTGAGTCGTCCGCCTCGGCCGCCCCGTCGTCCCTGGGCTCCCTCTTCCTCTTCTTCGGCTTCTTGTCGCCCTTGAAGGTGAGCGGCTTGACCATCTTGCCTCTCGCGTTTCCTCTATTTCCCGGCCCCGCTGGTCTGGAACCCCGACTAGTGCGACCACCTGGAGCGGGCGGGACGGAATCAGGAGCGCGAATAGAAGAACCAAAGAAACAAAAAAAGAAATAAACGTGGTCGACGGCGGCGGCGGTTCGTGTGAGATGAGTGGATGTAACGTGCGTGGGGCGTTGGGCAGCCACAGCGCAGGGCTAGGGATAGGCGAGGTGCGGGAGCTCTGCAGGTGGGTTTCGAATTTAGCAGGATGCAGACGGGTTCCTGATTCCCACTCGAGATTCGAGCTTGAGCTTGGGCTTCTGCTGTCGCGACTCACGATCCATGGCCCGGTCCCTCTTTCTCTCGCGTGAGTGTTGCGGTTCGACAAGGGGTGGGAGCTCTAGAAGCTCGGGGCACGTCTGCCGCCTCCCTGTGGCCGTTGCAGCTCATCGGGAGATTACATAATGGGCATCTGTCATCAATGACCCAGAGGGCACGCCTCCCACCATCCGTGCGTTTGAATGCAACGTCGAGGACCGACCAGTGCTCGCCGAGGACCCCCGGGTGGGTGAATTTGCGGCTAGCTATCTCTCTGTCACTTTCCACTTTCTCACTTCTGTCTCTCCCGAGGCCCGCCGAATAACCGCTGAGGAGCTGGGCCACCTCCGCTGCTCAAAACCGGCGTCGGCTCCGGCCGCCTGGGCTGCCCCAACGTGGGCTTGTCCGATCCGCGTTCGCATAACAAACGCCAACACAGACTAAGGACACCCCCATCCATCCTAATCAGGAGATTTTCATGCAAAACCTGCCCCCCCCTCGCGTGGTTCGTTGCGCGCCGTTGATCCTGCCACTCTCCCGCTACTACACATCGCAGCCCCCAAAGTCGGTTGTGTGATTATTCTTCCACTTGTCTCCCGCCTTGTCCGCCTCGCCTCGGGCTTGCTCCGTCCAAACCATTCTTTTCGCCACCCGGAAGAAGCAACACGCGCCTCACAATGGCCCCTGTCGCGCAAGCTGTCACCGTCTCACTGGACGATCTGAAGAAAGGTACGTAATGATCATCACGTAGTGCGTGCCAAGCGGGGGAGGAGCACCGTTCACTCACCCAGTCCACTTTTTCTTCGCGAAATCTAGGCTCCGTGCCCTTTGACACGCTCCAGAAGGCCTTCGGCCCGGAGTCTCTGGGGATCCTCCTCGTCAAGGACGTGCCATCCGAGTTCGTCGACTTGCGACGTCGCGCCCTGTCGTACTCATCTTATCTGGGTAACCTGCCCAAATCTGAGCTAGGTGAGTTAGTGGCCATGCCTGAGTGTCTGTTTGGGAGACTGGTAGAGAAGTGGGTTCGGCCGGCGCGGGATCGCGTTAGGCGGGACAGTTATATACAAGATCCATGGACGATGAAACAAGTAGCGCGGGCGCTACTATTTTGTTGGGGAGGCATCCCGATCAGCAAACCATGCGGGCAAGTCACCAGACCACAGCAGGCTAACACCCGGGCACAGACAAGCTGGAGAACGAGAAGGCAAAGTACCTGACCGGCTGGTCGCTCGGCAAGGAAACGCTCAAGAACGGCCAGGTGGACGACCTCAAGGGCTCCTTCTACGCCAACTGCGCGTTCTACATCGACCCCAAGCTGGCCTGCGCGCCGCCCACGGGCGAGTACACCGAGGACAACTTCCCCGAGTATCTGAGCCCCAACATATGGCCCGAGGAGGCAGTGCTGCCGGGCATGAAGGCCTCGGTCGAGTCGCTGTGCCGGCTGATCATCGACGTGGCCGCCCTGGTGGCCGGCGCGTGCGACAGGTACGCTGAGCAGGAGATCCCCGGCTACCCGGCCGCCTACCTGCAGCGGATGGTGTCGGCCTCGATGACAACCAAGGCCAGGCTTTTGCACTACTTCCCCGAGCCTGCCGGTTCTGCCGGTGGGGCCGCCCCTGCAGCAGACGGCCCTGCAGCCGGCGGAAGCGCGAATGGCGACGAGGACGACTGGTGCGCGACGCACCTGGACCATGGGTGCCTAACAGGTCTGACGTCGGCCATGTTCGTGGACGAGTCCAAGGCGGACCCTGCCGTGCCTCAGTTCGAGCCCGCCTTGCCAGAGACGCTGCAGCCGCTCGAGGAGCTCGCCGCGTCGCCCGACCCGGCGGCGGGCCTGTATATCAAGTCCAGGACGGGCGAGACTGTCCAGGTCAAGATCCCGCGCGACTGCATCGCCTTCCAGACCGGCGAGGCCCTGGAGCGCATCACGGGTGGCAGGTTCAAGGCGGTGCCGCACTTTGTGAGGGGCGCCAGGGCGGCGCTGGGAGGCAAGGGCAGCAGGATCGCGCGCAACACGCTTGCCGTCTTCACGCAGCCCAACCTGGGCGAGGAGGTGGACCGTGACCAGCACATCACCTTTGGCGAGTTTGCCCGGGGCATCGTCGCGAAGAACACCGTCTCGTAGACCGGTTAATTTGAATTTGAGAATTTGAATTTGACTTTCTCCTGCCCTCATGGTTTTGCATTCTCGTTTCACCCTCTCGGCGCCCGCTGGGCCAGACTCTGTGCCTGTGGACCCGATCTGCGACCCTGTTCAGACAGTCAGGCAGTCTGGACCTCTCGAGCTGCCCAGTTCCCCGTGTAGCGGGTGGGCCCCGCCCGTATTTTATTTTGGGAAACCCGAAAGCATAGGGGCGGGCGCGTATGTGCGCGTATGTGCAGTATTAGTCTCTCAGCCCGCCGGTGAAGGGGCTGTCTGGTCAACTGAACTGTCAGTATCTTGCGATATAGGTGTGGGCTTCGTGTGGGCTTCGCGGGTTACCGCATTGGGAATTGCCTAGGGCCAGGGTCCAGGGGCAGGGGCGAGGTCGACGGGCATGGGGGCTTGCAGGAGGGTGGGAGGGCGGGAGGGCGGGCATATGTAAGGTTCATCATGCCGATGCAACGCAAAACCCGCGGTGAGATCTGCACGTCCAATCGTGCCGGCCCAAGTGTCAGACGAAACGGAAAGACGGAGTGGTGGTGACGGCTGGCGGGACGACCAAACTACTGCGATGCCGAATCACGACGTCACTGCCGGGTGGCGGTCGACTGATTGTTGACGAAACCTTCTCAAGCCACGTTGCACGTAGGCCAAGCTGGGGGATGGAGCTCCTGTGATAATCGTGGCCGCATTCCAAGCCTCGACAGGCTTGTTGCATAATGCCTGGGATGGATGGATGGCCCGTGGACTATAGATGGCTGCTGTGGTCCCGGCGTAGTGAAAAGACTGGCGAGGATGGTGGCCGGCACGGTGGAACCGACAGCTCAGACGGCAGCTCGCTTGCCTACAGTAGCGTCCGTCTCAACGCAACGAACTGCAGCACTTGGTACTGCAAGGGGGGCGTGCATGAGGTGCAGACATTTCACTCGCCAGTCCGTCCGTCTGTTGAGGCTGTGAGGCTCAAATCTGCAACCCTGTCCGTGGCGGCGAGTGGCAGAGGTACACCAAGCATGAGTCGGCACAAGGGTCCTGGCCATCCAGGGGCAGGGGTCAGCGGTGCTGGGGAGTCGTGGTCTTGACTCTTTTGAGTTTTGTGGTTTGTTGGTGTGCGAAAAGTATGGTCTCCCGTCACTGCACTGTAGATGTCGTCTTGTTTCGCATGTGAAAGCAAGAGCAAGGGCTGACCCGTGTTGGGCCCTGACGATCACGATCTGAGTAGGGGCGGGCGGTAATGTGCAGCATTCCTGTACTCCTCTGCGGTTGTGGCACCCAATCATTCCTGGGCGAGAGTAAATAACACGCAAGGACTGCTGGCACGCTGATCGTCCAGTTGGATATCGGATCGCAATCAAGCCCACTGTCGTGTGCTGTGAGCCCCCTGAGTTGATCTGCCCTGCCTTGATATGGTTGGTGCCCACTATCTTTGAGCCAGAGCCTGAGTCTCCTTGGTTGTGCTGGTCTGCATTGCTTGCTTGCTTGCTTGCTTTCTCGTTGCTCATCAGTCTGTCAGTGTCACTCCTGCTCCTCGCCACAATGTGCCGCGTAGTTGGGTTTTGGAATCTAAAGTTGAGAAAACCTTCTGATACTGAATCTTGATCCGGGATTTCGCCATCCATGCTCACGCTGTTATCTGCGGCCCGATGAATGGCTGGGCTGGGCAGTCTGGCGCGTCGTCTCGTATCGAAGCGGCAAGCTCGGTGCTATTCTTGTCCTGGCCGTTTCTGCGGCAGTTCCTGTTAGCCCATGGACCGTTCGTTGGCACAGGCACAACAGGCTCACAGGCTCACAGGCACGCAGGCACGCAGGCACCCGGTGCGGCGGCATTGGCGGGCAGCTGGGCAGGGCAGGGCAGAGTCATCCCACGCTGTCAAGATGGGGTGGCTTGAAACCGAGCAGGGTCGATCCATGCCCGGATGTCTCCAGGACTGGCCGCCTCGCCCCCAAGCGCCGCTAGTGCTATCGCCAGATTTTCATTCATAATGGAGGCTCCGGCCCATTTTTCACGCTGCCACGGCGATCCACTCGGCCCAACTTTCCGAGACTAACAGCAAGCTCGAACAGCGAACCACACCGACAGGGCGGCCCTCGGGAAAGCTGTCTCAGTGGCTGGACCGAGTCTGGCTGTTGTCTGGAGTTGGGAGGCGAGGCGGGATGAAAACGCTGCACGCGCGTTGCTGCATGTTGCTGCACGTTGCTGCACCAGAGACGAGACGGTCCGAGAGGGATATGGATCGAGACTGCTGGGGACTGCTTGGATCCTGGCGGGCCCTTGGATCTCTCTGGATTCTTGGGTCCTGTCTTGGTTGATGGGTCCATTTCCCAGCACACGACCAACCAATCTGACAAGGACCACAATGGTCTTGTCTGCTCGCTGCAGGTATGTCGATTGTTGGAGGGCAGACAAGGGAGCAAGGCCCACACGGCGAGTTCCTTGGTCTTGCGGAGGTGACGTTTTCGATGGGGGGTCGTCTCCGGCCGGTCGGGGATCCACCATGGAAAGCCGTAGACGGGAGAAACGGGAGAAACGGGCAAAGCTGCGTGCGAGTCTGGGTTATCCAACCCTTTGACACTGCCCAGGTGGTTTACGTGGGCGGACGGACTGACTGACTGACTGATGAACGAACATGTCAGGGCAGAGCAGCCCGAAACAAAATATCAGTCATTTCACTCCATCACCCTGCCCTGTCCTCCTCCCATCTCATCCCATGTCTCAGTCCCATTTGTGATCTGATCGCGCTCATCAGGCACACACAGGCAGGCCTGGCAAGACGACCCTGACCCACTGCGTACGTCCATCCTTTCATTGATACGTTGACAGTACCAGTACATCCATACATCCATCCATACATGCCATACATACCATACATACTCGCGCCTTCCGACAGAGTTGATCAGCCTCGACCCTCCTTCCCAACGGCCTGCCTGCCAGCCTGCCTGACTGCAAATGGCTACATGGGTACTTCCTTCCTACCCATGGTAGATACGTACATACAACCCACATACATACTTCATACACACACACATACACACGTACCTCCAGCATATACATCTCCCGTCTGCCTCCATCATCCCTCTCTTATCCACCCTTTCTTCGCCCTTCTCCCCCACCTCCCCAGACAGAGAGAGGACGCGACAGGAACACAGACAAAGAGACCCAGTTCTCACCCCCGGTTTACAAAACGATACGACCGCCAATCCACCCACCTGGAGAGCACAGCATCCAGAAACCCCCAGTCCCGTCCCATCATCACCTATTATTGTCCTTGTCTTCGTTGCCCCTTTTTGTGCCGCAACGGCATTCTGTTCGACCCATAAAGCTTCCCGTCCTCCCCACCCTTCACCTAAGACATCTCGCGAGATCGTCGCAGCTTGGGGCTCCTGAGCCTCTGTCTACATTTATCTTGATCATCTCATTACCTAGACACCTCTTAGCACTCGACAATCTCAGCCGACGTCTGTCGGCAGAGCTCACCGACCACCCTGTGTCACCACGACGGCACTCGAGCCACCAGTTTGGGCCATTGTCTGTGGGACGGCCACACGTGGAACAACACACTCCCGGTGCCGCTCTCTTCAGGTGGAATATCCGGCGTTGGAATATTCACATTCGACGAGTCCTCCGGGCACGTCCCTCGGGATATTCCCCTTGGGATATCCTCATCTCGTTTACTCCTACTTTGCCTCTGACACAAGCTCGCCATGTCTTCCAACTCGTCTCCTTCAAGACCGGCCTCCCCCGTGCGAGATGGACAACCCAGCACTATCCGCGCCCATCGGGACCAGCTCAGCCCTATCATCACAGTCACCACTCCGCGTCTGGAGAAGAAGAAGAAGGTTGGCTGGGTGGGCAACCCTGAGGATCGATCGCCTCCGAGGGAAGTCGACTATTTCTCGCATGTCCCGTTCCCCGACTCTCGCAACAGCACACCCGGCGTGCCCGATGCTGCCATCACCAGCCCGGCACGCAGAGACTCCTTTGACAAGGAAGAGGTCACCAACGCACTCGAAAAGATCCTAAAACCGGAGGACCACGCAGGCCCACAGGGGTCCGCCATGGACGCCATGCCAAACATGCCAAACATGCCTCTTCCAAACCTGCGCATACCGAAGCCGGTGCTTCGGAAGCAAAACTACCCCGAGAACCCCTCCGAACCTGTCGAGGGGCTGTCCCATCCATCTGAGATTGAAGCAAGGCACAGGGCCGGTAGATTGGCTGAGAGCGTGTCTGGCGTGGTATCAAGGGCCTCACCCGATGATTCGCCACTGATGGGTAATTTCGACAACATGAGCCTCCTGAATAGGGGCGACATCCAGGACCATGCCATGGCCACGGGGGCAGTGAAGCCAGAGGAAGACGTGGACGAATCGGGGCTCAAGTTCCGCCAGAGGGTCGAGGCGGAATCAGACAGGCTGATACGAAGTCATACGAAACGCCGTGCGATGAGGGGCGCTCCGATGCCGTTTGCACAACCACGGGACAACACACAGGACATCCGGTCCGGCACCGCGACGCCAGTCGCGTACGACCTCGAATTCGTCCCACCGGCCCCTACCAGCTATCACGGAGGAATCCTAGGAACGTTGCTTAAGCTGTACAGTCCCGATGACCGAAACCACAGCGGCGAAGGGAGCGCGACTACCACTCCTTCGCGGACTCCCAACAGGACACCCCGCGGTTCGCCGCCAAGCACTGCTCCAGGCACTCCCCGACCGGAACGCCCACGGAGTGGATTGTTCGGCCTCGGAGCTCGCCACTCGGCGTCCACGCTCGCCGAGCTCATAGGCTCGTCGTCCACCCTTGCGGCCCCTGCCACCTCCAACAAGGACTGGTCCGAGATTGTGACGGACAAGCTGAAGCGCGAGAGACATGAGCGTGAGCAGCAGCGTTCCAAAAAAGAGCACAAGCGGAAGACCTCCAAGACGCCCCAGCAAAAGCTCGAACAGCTCCAGATTAAGAAACACATCGCAGAGATCATCAGCCGCCACAAGTATATGGTCAAGCTTTGCCGAGCGTTGATGGAATTTGGAGCTCCAACGCACAGGCTCGAGGCTTATATGGCCATGTCGGCTAGGTGAGCACATCTTTTCTTTTCCCATGCTGTCCTCGCCGTGGTTTTATTCAACTGGGACGAACCTCGTCGCAGTGTCTCATACGTCCAGACCGACCTAAATAATGGATTTGAGGCTAACAATTATTGCAGAGTGTTGGCGATTGAGGGACAGTTCCTCTACCTGCCCGGCTGCATGATTATTTCGTTTGATGACACTCAGACTCACACAACTGAGGTCAAAATTGTCCGGGCGCCACAGGGTGTGGACCTGGGCAAGCTCCGAGACGTTCACGAGATCTACAAGCTGGTCGTCCATGACCTCATCAGCGTGGATGAGGCAATGTCCCGATTGGATGCGGTCGTTACTAGGAAGCACAAGTACAACAGATGGATCCGTGTCGTTACCTACGGCCTAGCCGCTGTGTGTGTTGGCCCCTTTGCGTTCCAAGCCAGGTGGATCGATATGCCCATCGCCTTCGGTAAGAAAAGCACCACCTTCTCCCTACAAGCGGCACTGCTGTCCTCCTTGGTGGGATCCTCCTATTTCCCTGACCGACGTATGCTGACCAGATCCAGTTATGGGTAGTATCGTGGGCCTCATGCAGCTTATCATGGCACCATCCAGCGAGCTTTACGCCAATGTTTTTGAAACCTCCGCAGCTTTGCTCATGTCCTTCCTAGGTATGTTCCAGATTTACACTCCCTTGTATCAACGGGTCGATTTTACTTGTCATTGTCTTCCCTTGTCGGCTGTTCACTAAATCGACCTAGGAAGGATGTTCGGTTCAATCCAGTACAACGGAGACAGTCTATTCTGCTTCTCTGCTCTATCGCAATCATCCATCGCACTCATTCTTCCAGGGTACATGGTTCTCTGCGGGAGTCTTGAGCTTCAGAGTCACAACATGATTGCCGGCTCCGTCCGAATGGTGTACGCTATGATATACACGCTTTTCCTCGGTTACGGCATCACCATTGGTGCAGTCCTTTACGGTCTCATGGACAAGAACGCGACCAGTTCAACCACATGTTCCAAACCTCTCAACAGCCTTTGGGACCTTCTCTTCGTGCCACTTTTCACCCTTTGCCTATGCGTCATCAACCAGGCAAAATACAAACAACTTCCCGTGATGGTCACCATTTCGTTTGCCGGATACGTCGTCAACAGTTACACTAACAAGAAGCTGGACTCATCCACCATCTCCAACACCCTGGGAGCTTTGACAATAGGTGTGCTGGCGAACCTATATTCTCGGCTCAGCCGCCCAGCGGAGAACTTTTGGCTCAAAATGAAGCTGCGCAAGGTGAACCAGGACCTGGAGAAGGGCATTGCAAAGGCGAACGAGGATCCCGAGACAACAGCTCTGCGGGTGGGCTACGGTCTGGCGGCAGCGGCTATGCTTCCCGCCATATTCGTACAGGTGCCTAGCGGCCTGGCCTCCAGCGGGTCTCTCGTCTCGGGTGTGACCAACGCGAACGCGATCACGGGAAACAAGACAGCAGCAGCCTCGTCCATGGGCGCTTCCGATCTCAACACAGGTGCATTTACGGTGCTTCTCGGCGTTATACAGGTGGCTATCAGCATTTCGGTCGGACTCGGGCTGGCGGCGTTACTGGTGTACCCCTTCGGAAAGCGGAGAAGCGGGCTGTTTTCATTTTGAAGCATTGATAGAAAAACCACGATACCACCATAGACCATATGATTACTGCTTCTACCGTCCTCTTGTCTTGACTACTTCCCTATAGTCTCGATGACTTCCCTATAGTCTCGACCATTGCCCTATAGTCGCGGCACAGCCTCAAATCCTAAGAGTTTCCTGTGCTCTACAATATGCCAGTGCACTTCGCTATCTTCAACTTGGAGTTGTGATATCGTCCATGCTCCTCACGATGGTGGGTAAGCTCATCCCAGCGTGACTGAAAGGATACTTATCGAGCACTGACAATCTGCAGTCCTTTACGTGACACACGACATCTGGCTGCGTCGTTCACGTCTATTGTTTTCGGGAGCTCTCGGGACGACTCACACGTCGGGCCTCGAAGACAGCAATGCTGGCCCACAAACCCTTTGGAATCAACCCTAAGCTGGAAGGGGAGCACGCCCTGGCACACACACACACGATGGTAGTGATTACTCGGTATCAGTAGTACGTACAGGAAATCAACTTCAAAAAAAAAAAAAGGACGGAATGCTCCCCCTTCAACTATCAAGAGACGCGCGGGCCACCAGACAGTAGTGGGGGCTGAGCCCAACCCCCCCCCCGGGGTGGCCCGCTAGATGTAGAGGAGCCCTGGCGTCAAACCGCCTGGCGTCAAATATCTAGCATCTCCCCCCCCCTCTTTCTTCTCTCCCTCCCACACACACACACACACACACACACACACACGCACACCGACTCTCCGTCTCTACCAGAAATGCACGGCGGCCCAAATTGCGTAGGGAATCATGATTGTGGTCTGCCAAAGGGGTAATGACAAAAACCAACCGACCAACCAGAGAAAGAAAAAAAAAACAAGAATCAAACTCGGGTTGCCAATGTTTTCCACTCCATTCAACCCTCCACTTCAACTCCCCCGACATGCTAGTGTATTTTTCGTTTCGTCATCATCCACGGTGCCCGGATATATCCTCCGTCCTCGAGCCCCGCGAGACCGTGGTGAAATAAAGCTGGAGCGCACCACACAGCCACGAGTCTACTCCCCCCTGGCGTTCGATATGGCGACACCTCTCTGCGACGGAGAGCCTGAGCCGGGCAAGCAGTCTGTCCAGGAGCGGTGGTGCAGCAGCAGCAGCAGCAGCAGCACTGGGGCCTGGCTCAGCAGTATCCGCGCCGCTGTTCTAGTCGCGGCGGACCTCGTCGTCGTCCTGGGCCGGAGGGATGCCCTCCGTCTTCCACTTCTCGTAGGCTTCCTTGGCGTGCTGGACCTGCTCCTGGCTGAGGTTCTTCATCCACGGGCTGTTCATGGCCATTTTCTCGGTGAACTTCTGGTTGCGGACCTCCCTGACGAGCTGTCTCCTTTGCTCCCGCTCTTCGCGCTCCGCTTCAGACCCGCCGTCTATGTTGTAGATGAAGTAGTTCGATGTGCCTTTGGCGTAGCTAATCTTGGACGTGTTGAGGCAGATCTTCAGGACCAAACCCTCGCTGTATGAGATCGCCTTGGGCTGGTAGTCACCGTCCGAGTCCGCATCTCCGGAAGGCAGGTTGCGGGTCAACACCACCTTTTGCATACGAGACCTGGACACGCCTTCCGTTGGCTCGGTACGCATCCAAGAGGAAATGTAGTATTGCCAGCGATCCCTTAACTCCATCTCATCCATGTGGAAGGTCGTGTCGTCTTTCTGAAGCCAGCGAACTGTTGCCTCGTTCTTCCCAGGAATCTGAGGATGTGTTAGGCTTGTACGCAGACCGGTTGACAGGGGAGCACTTACCCAGGTGATGACAAACATCTCTCCATCCTTGATACACTTTTCGGCAAACTTGCGGTGGCTGATCTCGACTTGGTAGCTCGTCTCGTCATGCTGTCGGCTGAGCATGTATTGTTTGATCAGATCAGGTGTCTTGTCCTTATTGTCGCTGTTGTTGCAGACGAGGGCGAGACGGCAAAGAGTCTTGAGCAAATCTTGGATCGTGTAGAGCTGCCAGCCGTTGCTGAGGTAGTAATGTCGCAGGACGTCCTGGTAACGATTCTCGTCAATGTCGCCATTGATGAAATCCTCGATAAGCTCTAGCGTTCGGCTCCAAAACTTATCCTCAGGAAGATTGCTGAAGAACTTGAGGTCATCCTGGACCAGGCCCAGCACCTTGGCCGGCTTCTCCAGCTTTTCACGCCGTATCTCGTTTAGGACGCTTTCCTTGTTGTCCTTGACACCTTTAAGTCTTTGGTATACTGTCTGGAGAATGCTGAAGAACACATAGATTGTCTGGTTGCAGAAAAAGTTGAACCAGGGGCGAGGGAAAGAGCCATCAGCTTTCAGGTCGCCCTGCTCGTCAAGCAAAGAGTTGTCGCCAGACGCGACCGTGGGCACTGGAGCAGTAGCAAGCCACCTGTCGTTAGAGCCAGCCTCGGGTACGGATGCATCTTCCGGGGCGTCAGGCATCTCCTCTTCGTTCCCAGAGGCCACATCTGGTGTTGTCTCCTTGCTGCCCGAGGCTGCGCTGCCTTCCTTGTGGTTGCGCGGCTTGCTGCCGTTGCGACCGGGGTCCAGCACGCCGCGAAGAAGATCAGACTTCCTGCCATTGCGACGGCCCGACCTCCCGTTGGTCAGCTCAGTGGGCGGAAGCTCCTCGGCATCTTCGTCACCTGAGTCCCTATCGATGTTGGCCAGCCTCTCCTGGACCTTCTCCTCTGGGAGGTCAAAGAATTGGGGGATGAATGTCTCGAAGAAGTCCAAGATGCGCTCCTTTTCGGTGGCGCCATGCTGCCCACTGTTCATAGCGTACAGGGACATGAGCCTTAGAAGATCAAGAATGAGCTCCTTGTCTTCAAAACTCCACTGGAACTGATAGTGTGGGATCTTGTGCCTCGCGCACCGCATCCGCTTCTGCTCTTCATGTTTCGTCTTGATAACGTCGACGAGATGCTTGGCCGAGTAGGTGCGCTTGTCGTTGTTCCTTATAGAGAGACCCATATGGTCGAGCGACCTGAGGTAGATGGTCTCGGTCTGCGTTTGCCAGACCCGCTCCCACTCTCGTTGGGAGAACCTCCATTCCTCGTCTTTCTGCTTCAGACGGGCCAAAACCACCGGCACGACGCTGAATGGGTTGGAAAACATGTCGTTGACAGCCTGTGGACCATGCTCTGGGCCATACACCTTTTTCAAAACTCGCTTGTAAATTGACTGGCTGTGTCCGCCCAGGCCGGTGGGCATCCTGAAGTTGGCTCGGTCGTTGGGTGTTAGCGTCAACATCTGCTGCGCGATCGGTTCCAAGAGCTGGATGCACTTCTGGTTTGCCTCAATATAAAAGTCGTAATCGTGGCGTTCTTCCTCTATCCTATGGAGGCCTTCCTCGAATGCGTTCTTCCTGTGGGCGACGAATCCAGAGTCCTCGGAAGCCCACGTAGGGTGAGAGGCCCACTCATCGTTCAATACCGAGTTGCAAAGATCGTCACGGCCGCTACAAGGCTTGAGTCTCTCTCGCTTCGGCAAAAGTCGGTAGCTGGGACCGTAACTCCTGCAATTGCTCAACGAGACCCTGCCGGTAGCAGGTTCAGGACGTTGTTCAATGACGTGGTCCTCTCCGCTGAAGGAGACGAACTCCTTGAACCAGCCGAAGAGTTCGTTGTGGCCCCCGATGAACTGCGACGCCTTGGCGATGAGGTCATCCTTGTCGAGGAGCTCCTGTGTGAACATGTTGCAAAGCTTCAGGAACTCGGAGAATGCCGTCTTGTTGTTGATGAACTTCTTGGCCTTGTCGAAGAAAGCTATTTCAAGGTCGGCGGAGGCGGCGGGGGACGCGGGCGCGAGAGGAACCGGCATGAACGGAGTCAGATTGGGCTCCACGCCTTCAGCAACGCCAGGCTTGGGATGTGTTGTCTTCAGCCTCTTGTTGCTGCCTGATGCAGGCGCTCCTCGCATGTTGGATGTTGGCGGGTCGATGGGGGCTGATGTTGCAGGACCAGCCTGCTTGTCGGGGCGGGCGCGCTTCTTGTTCTCCTTGCTTGCGCTGGCCGGGGGCGCAAAGTTACCGACTGGCGGGCCCTTGGGCCCATCTCGTGCTGTGTGGCCCGGCTGGGGCGTTGAAGCCATGTTCGTCATGGCGTTGAACTCCTCGGCGCGTTGTGCAGCTCCCCGAGTTTGCGCGGCCGATTCTGGAAGGAATTGCTTGAAGTCTTCTAGCAGATCTGGGGCCGCGTTGAACAGTGTTGTAACCTGGGCGTAGACGTCCTGAATGGGCTTCTGCTCGCGTTGGTACGTCTGTAAAATCTCCAGAAACTGCTTATAGATCTCCGGCTTGTCTTGGAAACGGTTCTGCGGCAAGGTTCTGAGTTAGAGGCGTTTGGTTCAAGTGTATCAATAACTGAGGGTTTGGCTGAGCAAATGCCACCATTCATTCAATGCCCCGCTCCACCCTCACAATGGGCAAATAGCAAAAAACACAATGGGCAAATAGCAAAAAAACACAATGGACCGCAGACTCGGCTACAATGCGCAAACTTACCTTGATCTTATTGACATAACTTATCGCATGATTGAATTCGACAGGGCCACGCTTCTCCAAATTCGCCTGCGACTGTGCTGCGGCCCCATTCAGTGCTTGGACAGCAGCTGGGGTCGGAGTGAGCGCGTTCCGAGGAACAGGAGGGTGAGAAGTTGCCGAGCTCGCTTGAGCCGGTGGAGGGCCTCGCTGCTGTACTGGACTATGAGCATCAAACGGCACACTCTGCCCAGAGCCATGGGCGACGGCTCCGTGGCCACTCTGAGCGGGCGTGCTGAACTGGACCTCTGGGCTCTCGATGCTGTGCTGTACTGGGCCTTGCCAGCCCGGGGGCCGCTGGTCCGCAAAGCGCTGGCTCGGAGCAGAGGAGGGTGCTGGACCGGAGTCTATCTGCACCGCCCGGCCCGGGCCGATCGAATGGATCGTCGAGCCTGACGGTGTTGTTACCCGAATGCTGTTCGGGTTATTCTCCAGGCCACACTCAATTCGATATCCGGGAGGGAGAAACGTGTTGAATCCTTGGATCAGGTTTGGATGGCCAGCGAACAACTCGGAGACGCGGCTGATTACACCCGGCGTGTCGATGCTGCGGCCGTTTAGCTTCTCGCGACAATATGCAGGGCTGGGACGCGACCGCCACTCACGTCTGGCTCTTGAAGTCCTTCATAATGTCGAGGAATCTATTATACACATCTGGCTGCTCAGAGAACTGGACTTTGACCTGGTCAAGGTAACTGAGAGCATCCTGTTTGAGACGGGCATCAGCACGGGTATCCCGAGGAGGCAGTTGCTCGTGACCTTGGTCTGCATGTTCGGAACTGCGGTGATATCTCACATTGAGTATGGGCTGCTGGCCCTGGTTCATGTTGCCAGGAGCCGGAGCCATAGCGTGACCAGCGGGCATGCCAGCACCGAACGGCAGGGGCTGAGCGGCACCCCTACCCCCCTCGGGCTGGAGTGGAGGCCCGAACACGACTGCTGCACCACTGGACGTGCTCATGGGACCGTTGGGTGGCATGGAGCCATGCTGTGCAGGGGCGAACATCTGGTGTTGCGAGGAGGCAACGCCGTTCTGGACGCCATGGGGCAACTGCCTGCCGCCGGGGTCTCCATGGACAGCGCCAGGAGGACCTCCGGGCCCCTGAGGTGCGCCGAGCGGCATGCTTGCTGGATTTGCGCCATGGTTGGCCAGCAGGCCGCCAGGGCTGTGTATTGTACCCGGGAATCGGTTTGCGACAGGCTGGTGGATTGGGATGGAGCCGGCATTGCTGTGGTGAGGCGCGCTGGGCGGGTATGGTTCTCGGTTTGCGCGCTCGCCCTCTCGCGCCCTCTGTTCTCTTTCCCTATCTCTCTCCCGTTCCCTCTCTCGCTCGCGGATCCTCTCGTCTTGCTCCTCGAGAAGAGCAGCACGGTGTCGTTGCTCTTCCATGATGTGAGGCTTGTGGCGGCGGAAGCTTTCAGGGGAGGATGGTGGACTCGGGGCCACAGCTCACGTTCTATACCTCAGAGTGACTGCAGGGTGTCAGAATCAAGAGTTCGAGCGAGGGACGCACTGGCAAGGGAATCAGGGAGTGAGAAAACAAGTGCAGCGAGTTGTGCGCAAGAGTGACAAAGCCGCAGTCGCCAGTCTCTCGAGAAAGGGCTTGCTCTCGAGCTGGAGCTCCGACGACGATCAGACCGAAAGACGCTCTGCACTTACTCTCATTCGCGAACACGGGATGGGGAGACAGATATGATACATTTGTTGGAAGGCCTTTCGAGAGCAGGACAGGAACGGCCTGGGCGTGAGGAGTTGCAAAAGATCACGGTTTGCAAGCTCTGAAGGGCGAGATGGAGGTCAGATCGCCCGACAACACGACAATGACCGAAGCGAGCTGGGATTGGCCTTAGTTGGAGCAAGCAGGGCAATGCGACAGCGGCTCCGGGATTGTTATCGACCGACTAGGCTACATACTTTTGGCTAGTGCGTCTGTAGATAAAGTGTGTTAGCAGGGCGAAGGGGACTATAACCGGGACGGCTACGGAATCATGAGCAAGCCTGTTAGTAGCGGGAGATGATCCTAGCTGACTCCACTTCTCTTCACGGCTCCTTGCAGTGACGTTCCGTTCTTTTTTTTTTTTGCCTGCCGTGTATGGCACCGCGTATGGCAGCTGCTTCTTCCCCTGGGCCCAAATCAGGGGCTGCAGCAGATATCCTTCAAGAGAAAAACGCGTCACTGCGGTCTTGCCGACTTCTTCGCGCTATGGTTTAAGCAATGACCACTTTCTTGAATAAAAACTCAAAAAGCTCGTGTATTGGCTGGGAGAGTCCACTACCACATGGATAATCACTCGGTCCAAAATCACACAGCTGGTCTATTATGTATATTATACATTCTGTCCGTGCGTTGGCCGTGTCAACTTGCCCTGAAGGCATTTGCCGCGGTTTGCCACCGGCGGCGCATGGGCAACCCGTACCACATCGCTGTGTTTTCGGAGCCATTGCCTTCAGCGCATGATGTTCGTGACGTCGCGCTCTTGATCCTTCAGGTGCGAGAACTGTTAGGACTCAGTTCAGGCTGCTCCGGAAAGGCCAGGCATCTGGCAAATCATGAGTAATTTCGGGCACTCTTGAGTATCCACTGTCGCGAGCTCAGGTCAACGAGGTTCCTCCTATGGTGTGCATAAGGGAAAGGGTTGTGGACTACCACTTACAACTTGACCATTTGAGACGGAACTTGCTATGGTGGAAACCTCAATATTCCCAGGTTGTACCTGTCGAGAGCGATTAGTCGACTAGAAGATGCGACGAACACTGCACGTCGGAGACCACACCGTTCTACTGCCATCCTTCTCCTCCCACCATATTTCGCTGCCATCACTGCCGAGGGTCTTGACCTTGACACCCTCGTTCCAGGGACTTTCCGGAACCACGTGCGCCTCGACGAATCTCCTGATGTTGTTTTGCGCCCGCTCCCTGCCATCGTCACCCTCGTATGCGTCGACGCCCAGCTTGTCATAGTCCCCAGGGTCCTCCCACGGCTTGCGCGGCAGCCTGTCCATCGCCGAGTTGAGCGGCGCGAGGACGGTTGAGTTTTGCGATGAGTCGTCGAGTCGGCGCGACAGGGCGTCGACGTCCCGGACGAGGCCGGCGAAGACGTTTATGCTTCGGTCCTTGCCCATGACGTCCGACAGGATGACCGTCCCCGGTCCGCCGGCAGGAGGGTCCTGAGGTCCGCTTGAGTCGCCGTGGGAAGCGCCGGGTGGGAGTGCGGGGCCAGGCCCGTCCATAATGGGCCGCTGAACCTCATCGGCGCTGATGGGCGGCGGGATCGCCTTGCCGCCGCGGCCCCTGTTGTGGAGCGAGATAGAGACGGGCATCACTGAGTGGGCAACTAGGGCGGATGATAGCAAAAGTGCAATTTGGGTGGACTTCATGACTTGACTAGATCTTCCTTCTGACAGATCCCGTCTTGGTGATGTTCTCGTTTCAGTTTGCCCACGCGGATTGATTTACCGGTACGTGAGTGATATGGTACGCGAGGCTACTGGCGCGGCTGCGAAGGGCCGATGACGTAGTTCGGTCCCTGGGTAGCTGATAAGATTAGATATCTACCCTAACCCGGAGAGAAGAAAGGCAATGGGGTTGGGGGCGCTTCTTCCTGGGAGTCTGTTGCTCCATACAACCAGTTGACGGTGTCTCTATTGTAGATGTCTTCCGTTAAACGCTCCAGGCTCCTGGAAGACGAGGCTTCGAGGCCGACTTGCAAGGCTGCTGCTGCTTACTCACCTCAACCAGCCTTATCACGCTTTACATCGCTCTCTCTGCTATCTGTCTGTATTCTTGTTGTCCCATGCGACGGCACTTGGGAAGAACACGGATCCGGTAAAGGCGAGAGGCCCAGCCACGGGCAGGACAAGGCCCGGGCAACTTCACATGTCGAGCGAGCATCTCAATTCATGGTATGCCGTGTTGCATTAGATTCGGTTCTGGAGGTGTCAGATGACTACCCATGTGCCCTGCGGCGAGCTGCGTGGCTGTTTCGCGTGGGAAACCCGGATGGTGCTGCGCTGTTTGATGAGTACGTTTCGCATGTGACAGGACCCGGGCGAACGCTTTCTGCAATTTCCAAGGCTCGTGACCAATGCTGACCGCCGACTGCCGACTATCTAATTGTGTCGACTGTCGACTGTGGTCGAGCTTCCACTTAGTCACTTCCAAAAAAAAATGGTAGACGCAATCGACTCAGGATTGCCACCGGACTATGTTTCATTCTCCCGGTAGGTGCAGAGGCGCCCCGTCGGCCTGAAGCCAGCGTCTCGGGACGAGTTCGTCCATCCAGCCATTGTGCCGTCTGCTCGAGGACCCTCTGTTTTGACAGCAACATCGAACCCTCTCTGAGGGCTCCGCTCGCGGAGGCAGATCGAACGAGGGTTCCCCACACTCGGACGAGACCCGGGGTCTGGAGAGCGTGCTGCCTCGGTAGAATTTCCCCGACGAACCGCAGCCAGGCAGTGGGCCAGCGAGGGCCAGCGAGGGCCAGCGAGGGCCAGCGAGGGCCAGCGAGGGCCAGCAAAGGACCAACGTGCATCCTCGGTCACATTCGCCGCCGTTTGCCTAAACCGTCGGCTTCGTCGCTGAGCTCGAGGCTGTCTTCCTGGGGGATGCATCGTGAACCTCAGCTCTCAGCCTTCTGATGACCTCAGAGACTCTGGGGATCCCGAAGACGGGCCATGATAAATTACCCAGGTTGGGACAAAGAAGCCGTCATCTGTAAATCAAGGCTCCTTCTCGCCGGCTGCTCCAGCCCTCTCCAGCCCTCTCCCCACCACCGTTTGACCACCTGGGACGCCGTATCCCTGCTAGACTTTTGACCTCGGCTCACGAATCAGAAGGTCAGCAAATCGGCTTAGTGCTACCCTCCCCCCAATTGGAACCTGGCAAGTCTGGGGTAAGACCCAAGCAACAGCCGGTGCTTAGGCCGTCGACTGCCATATCAACCTGGCCCATTCCAATCCTCTCTCTGCTTTCCTTCTTCTACAATTTCTATTCCCCCTTTGCCTCACTTAGCTCTTCCCATCATCCTCGGTGCCTCCTTTTTTTCACCCTCCCTCTCCGTTCCTCATAAACACCCCAGAGCATCATCCAAGATGGCACCCAGAGTCATCGTCGTAGGCGGCGGTTGTAAGTTGTCCCTCTCCCCTCGGCTGAGTCCCGAGCCTTGATCACATGCCACGGCCAACGCCGCGGCGCCATCACCAAAAACCCGTCTTCCAACCGAAGCTGACAGACCAACTTCCACAGTGTCCGGACTGAGCGCTGCGCACACCATCTATCTTGCAGGTGGAAATGTAGTTGTTCTTGACAAGCAGGGTAAGTCATTTCTGTGGGTCGCATTTCGGGTTGTTGCATGATCTGTTCTGACACGGTTGCGCCCTCCAGGCTTCTTCGGAGGCAACTCCACCAAGGCCACCTCCGGCATCAACGGTGCATTGACGAGGACGCAGGTCGACAGCAAGATCCAGGACAGCGTCAAGCAATTCTACGACGACACGCTCAAGTCTGCCCGTGACAAGGCGAGACCGGACCTGATCAAGGTCCTGACCTACAAGTCCGCAGCTGCCGTCGAGTGGCTGCAGGACGTCTTCAACCTTGACCTTACTCTTGTCTCGCGGCTAGGGTAAGAACCCCCTGCTTCATCATGATTGAATGAGATTGCCCCGTCTGATCCGATTCGCTCGCAGTGGTCACTCCCAGCCACGAACACATCGAGGCCACGATGCCAAGTTCCCTGGCATGGCTATCACATACGCTCTTATGCAAAGGCTCGAGGAGCTCGCCGAAACCGAGCCTGACCGGGTAGAAATCATCAAGAAGGCTCGTGTAACAAGCCTGAACAAGGACGGAAACACCATCACTGGCGTCAAGTTCGAGGTCAATGGCGAAGAGCAGTCTCTAGATGGCCCAGTCGTGCTTGCGACTGGTGGCTACGCTGCTGATTTCACCGAATCTTCCCTGCTGAAGAAGCACAGGCCAGACACGTATGGCTTGGCCACCACCAACGGTGCCCACGCCACCGGTGACGGCCAGAAGATGGTCATGGCCATTGGTGGAAACGGAATTGACATGGACAAGGTGCAGGTGCACCCTACCGGTCTCGTCGACCCTAAGGACCCCGGCTCCAAGTGGAAGTTCCTCGCGGCCGAGGCTCTCCGGGGAGAGGGCGGTCTCCTCATCAACGGTGATGGTGATCGTTTCTGTGACGAGCTTGGCCACAGAGACTACGTCTCCGGAATGATGTGGAAGGAGAAGGACAAGGGCAAGTTCCCCATCCGTCTCATCCTGAACTCTAAGGCCTCCAACGTCCTGGATTTCCACACCCGCCACTACTCCGGCCGTGGCCTGATGAAGAAGATGACCGGCAAGGAGCTTGCCAAGGAAATTGGCTGCTCGCCAGACCACTTGCAGAAGACCTTCCAGACATACAACGCCATCGCGGACGGCAAGCAAAAGGATCCCTGGGGAAAGAAGTTCTTCCACAATGGCCCTGTGGACATCAACGACGACTTCCACGTTGCCGTGATGGAGCCTGTGCTGCACTTCACCATGGGCGGTATCGAGATCAACGACAAGGCCCAGGTGCTCAACTCCGAGCAGAAGCCCTTCGACGGCCTGTACGCGTGTGGTGAGCTGGCTGGTGGTGTTCACGGTGCCAACCGACTCGGTGGCTCGTCTCTCCTGGGTTGTGTCGTCTACGGCCGTGTGGCTGGCGACACTGCTAGCAATTATCTTTTCCAGCAGGCCCTCAAGGGCTCAGCGGGAGGCGCCGCCGCGCGTCTGGGACAAATCTCTCTGCACCTGGATCCTGCTGCAGGCAAGGTGACTCTCGACTGGGGCTCCAGCGGTGCCTCCTCCTCGGGCGCCCTGACCTCCGCACCCAGCACCTCCGCCGCGGGGCCATCGCCACAGGCCGACTCGGGCAAGGCTGCCTCCAAGCCTAACAACCCCAAGGAGTTCAAGGTCCCTGAGAAGGAGTTCACAATGGAGGAGGTCGCCAAGCACAACAAGAAGGAGGACCTGTGGGTCGTCGTAAAGGGCGTTGTCATGGACCTCAGCGACTGGCTCGACGAGCACCCCGGTGGTCCTCAGGCCATCATGAACTTCATGGGACGTGACGCCACGGAGGAGTTCGAGATGCTGCACGACGACGAGGTCATTCCCAAGTACGCACCACAGCAGGTCATCGGCAGGGTGAAGGGGCAGACACCAAGCCTGGAGCTATAAATATAAGCCTCAGCTGCCCTTGAGGAGCAAATTAGTCACAGCTGTACAAAGTGACATGAACTCAGCTGGGACGATTATATAATGCCCGGCGATGAGAGGGACGGAAACGGTGCATTACCTCACTCGCATGTGCAGAGTAGACCAGCATTGGCGGTGTGCAAGACCGGGGGGGCGCATGCATGGAACTTTTTGGTACCACGAAGTGGCGTAGTAGCCCGTGTGTCTGAAATGACGAACGAAATGTGCGACGGAAATTGTTTCTACATGAAGAGGAAATTGGGTTTTGTGATCTACGATTGGAAGGATGAAGGAATATTTTGATTTCATATCATTACGCACGTTGTTCGTATAGCCGCTGTATTCATACCTCACATACTACTAGTACTATATCTCACCTCGTACTAACTCACCGTCCTCGATCCTGCACTCTGTATTCGTCAGCCTTGCCGCCAACAGAATCGGCGCGAGAGAGCACATCGGCTCGCCCGTGTCTCACCTCCGCGGCTGGATTGCGCCTGAGAAAGGTAACGAACGTAGCTAGCTGTCGGATCTGTCTGTCTGTCTGACTGTCTGTCTGTTTATCTGTCTGTCTGTCTGTCTGTCTGTCTGTCTGTCTGTCTGTCTGTCTGTCTGTCTGTCTGTCTGTCTGTCTGTATGTATACCATCTACAGCATCGTGAAGGATTCCCAATCTCACGGGCCCACCAGCACAACACTGGGGCAGGCACGCCACGGCATCACCCACCCACGCGTTGGTAGCCTTGCCCGCGGCCGTGTTTGTCCTAAACAGGCCTGCCACGTGCGGGTTGACTGGCTGGTCTGAGGAGGTTTGGTAATTCACTCCGCACGGCGGACGCATGCATAAACACAGACAAGAACAGCCCGGGCCATTGGATGAACTACTAATACTCGCCCTGGCGGTCTTGTCACAGGGTTTGGTTGGTTGGGTACGCGCCGACGCAACCCCGAGTGACCTGCTTCCCAACCCCAACGCTCACCACCACCTGGCCTCCATCAGCAGTGCCGAGGTGGAAGTCGGTTGGCAACAGAGGCTCGGGTGTAGGGAGCAGTGGTAGTGCGGAATGAAGGTAGTAGTGTACGCCTGGCCTGGCCTGGCCTTTCTTACGTCCCGTCTGCATGCACGCATATATGGTACATTGGTAGGGGGGGGGACATCACGTCCTGCATGTCTCAGCTGCTCTCGTTTAATTTCCATAGGGCACACAAAGGTGTGGGGGCGGGGCCGGGGTGGGAAGGACGTGCTTGTAACACAGTAGTTATCTGACATCCTCGTCGCTCCTCTTCGCTCACCCGGCGTTCGAACGACACCGGTTGGTCAGGTCAGCAACGTGACAGATTCATGGTACGTGAGTCCGTGGATCCCGTCCGCTGTCGGCTCTCTGCACGCCCTCGAAGCATTCCGATCTCAGTGATTAAAGCTGTGCGAGGAATAAAGGGGAGTTCACACGCTGCGTGCGAGTCTTTTGGGGACGTTGTATGGGAGGCTGATAGGACGGTCAGTGGAGCAAGCAAGCCAGCCAGCCAGCCTTTCTTCGGTCTGTCTTTTGAGGACATTGGTTGTAAGCGAGATATGCTAGTATTACTATAGTAAGCAGCCGCCCGCTGCGATGAGTGAGACCCGCATCATGCGGGTTACCGGGCTGAAGCGGATGCGCATATGTGTAAATGTTTCTGAGGATCGAGAACCGTCGCACGGCGCGTCCCCCCTCCCTCCCTCCTTTCCCTTAGACCAGACCGCCTTCAACCACTTTCCTACGTGGTTTAGGTAGATTGGAAAGATGGTGAGCTGTGCTCGCTTGAAAGCCGCGCTGTCTTACTTGATCTGCACGTTTGTGCTGCATGCTTTGACAATTCAGAGGTGGTCCCGGCCACTGGTATGAGGTAGGCCTCGGTTCAGATGGTATGCCACACGCCCGAACGCTGCCAGTAGCTGACTTCCAGCATAGACGGCACCTCCGTGCAGGATTTTTTCTCCTTCCGGTCTGGAAGTCATCCCGTTGGCTGCTTGCCATGCTGTGCGATGGGGTTGTCCGAGCTCTACATTCCGTCCAGCCTTGCTGAGGGTGTGTGGGGTGGATTATCGAGGTCCTAGCTTCACGGCATTTTCCTGCCAGCCAAGTTTAACTGGTGCTATCAGCCGCATATCACGGCACACGCTTGTGTATCCCGGCAGGGGCATTTTGACCTGTGCTCACTACGGCCTGACAGTCTATCAGCCGATAGGTTGTTGGGTAGTTCCTTATTTGCACTTGGATTTAAAACTGGTTCCTCGCCGACGTTGAAGTTCGCCGCTCAGGGCGCCATCAGGCATTGGCTAATTCGTCCTGAGCGGAAGCAGACCTCAAGCGAGACCGCAAAGAACTGAAGGTAATGTTGCGTCATGGGCTGGAGCACGCACGTTTCGGTTCTGAGGACTGACTCGAGGACAGTCGAGGCACCATCAGTGCCAGCCATGTCCGTCTGGGTCGGCAAGGGCAATGAACATCATTCGGTTGCCGGTTTGCGGGTCACTACAGCCTTGCCCACGTGTCGTAAGCGGCAATCAAAGGCCCACAGTGAGGTCGGCCAAGGTGCAGGCCATCGTGTAGAACATGTGTGGTCTAGCAGACCAGCTGCGACGAGCCATGGAGCTCCGGAGCAGTCAGCCAAACTCGTCGGCTTCGGTCTGCCAGGCAGAGCAATCCCGAAGACCTCCGCGCCCGAGACAGGCCGAGATAGCTCAGCGTGCCTCCAAAAGCACGTCCCTGGGCGGTCAAAGAGCGCGGTACTCGCGTTGCTGCTCTGGCCGTCCATGGCACTACTGGACAAGGTGCAATCCTGGCTATTCCTGGCTATTCCTCCCGCCGGCGTCTTTCTTTCGTGTGGCCACCTCTGCAAGCGTAGTGCAGAAAGGCGCCATCAGCCGTGGAAGCTCAGGCCCGGGGTAAGGAATTCAGTAGCCCGCCAAGCAACCCAGCAGATTTGAGATGCCGATGCAGGCGTGGGTGCGCTAGGCCGGTTGGGAGTCGCGCCATCCGGGTGCAGAGAGTTCAGAAGGATTCCCGGCATGCCCGTGCCCGTAGTCGTAGGCTTGTGATGGCGTGTGATGGACAGGTCGGACGCCACGAAGCTGCGAACCAAGAGGTGCGCTGGGAGCACCTGCAGCCGAGCACACATGCATGGCCGATTCCTCTTCGAGAAGTCATTACTCATTCCACCATCACATCGAATCATGTCAGATGCGCCTCCTGGGTCGGCTGGCTGCAGGCTCACGGGACGTGGCACATGTAGGGCAGGAGGAAGTTGGACGAATGCTGGAGTATTTCCAGGCGGCTGATGCCAGAGCAGAGATCGGCTTGTGAAAGACGAGTGAGGAAGCTGGATAAATCCAAGTCTCTGAAATAGGCAGTGAGTTGACGGTGGAGAGGGATATTGTCTGTGTCCGTGTGCCGGGCGCCGTATGCAAGTGAGTGTGGGCGTGGGCAAGCTAGAATCCGTCGTCCGGGGTGTGTGAGGATAAAAGCAAGAGAAGGGGGAAAAGTTAAAAAGACGAGCGTGCACCAACAGGCTGGACCCCGCAATTGTCGGGGTCCGGTTCCAAGCTGTCAGGATTGAGGGGCCCCACAGTGAACAAGATCACGCCGAACTCTATTGGCATGATGGGTGACCGTGAAGGGCGCTGACGGACCCAGGTTTTGGTGTTTTCCATCTTCACTCTCTGTGGCCATTCCGGACCGTGTGCCACGCAGCGTGTATCGGAATGCGCCTCAGCCGAGCGGACCAAGAAAGAGAAGAGATTATTAGAAGGCCAACAGGTCTACTAGGTAGACTAGACATGCGCTTCTGGCTTGCAGCGAGTTAGTGGTCCTACCCACTAAAAATATAGACAGGGTGCCGATCGTCAAGGTCCCTTGGGCTGCAGAGCATTATAGTGGCAGGTGATGCAGCATGTGGCCGGCCCAATACCAACGACGCCAGGCTGTCTTGTGGCCAGATGAGGCTTTCGTTTTCTGCTTGGTTGTTGTCTTGGGGGTCTTAGGTGCCGGGGTCTTGGGCCTCTCTGCTCCTGCAGCTGATGCTGGTTTTGGTTTTGGTTTTGGAGCTGTTGTCATATGAGGAGATGAGCCCAGACAGACAAGAGAGACTGGGTCGGAACTGGCACCGGTATTGGCTGCATGCGGTGCGACATGGTGTAGTCTACTATGTAGTGCTGGTACTTTGCCTGTGCGATTCCGGTTCAACGTCCAAAAGACCAGCCCCAGCCCAGCCGAGCCCAGCCCAAACCCCGAGCTAGGCCTGCAGTGGTCCAATTGTCTTGTTAGCCTGGCCCCATCTTTCCCATCTTTGCTCCTTCCTGCTCCCCTGCTCCCCTGCTCCCCTGCTCGCCCCAATCACCCTCCGCCTCCAGTCCCCGGGAGCCAATCACACAGCGCTCCCCCCAGGCGGACCGCCAGCTGCCTCCTACCTCTCTTCTCCCACACACACCCCCCCCTAACCCAGACCACCTAACAGACGATGCAGCACGCTACGCCGCATCCATGCGTCTCTCCATCCTCACCCCCCCCAGTCCTACCCCCCAGTCTACCCAGGGCGCCATGTTGTGCGTGTGCGCGAGTGAAGTGTCTGTGTCTGCCCGCACAGTTCCGCTCTCCCTGTTCCCCAGACCGGACCACCCTCGTCCCTATTCGTCGCTTTTTTGCTGCTCCATCCGCGCTCTTTACTTCAGTCTCCATTTTCCATCTCCTTCTCCATCCATTTGACCCTACCGCCTGCCTTACCGACGCCTACGTCTGCATTTGCCTGCGTCTGCGTCTGCCAAAAGTCGCCAGCACCAACGCCAACCTGCAGGCGTCGTCCCTCACCCTGAGTCCGGCCAGACTGCTGTCCCCACACCACTGCGACCTTCGACCGTCACCTCGACCTTTTGGCCTCCTTCCTTCCAACCCTCCTCCTGTCCTCCCACCCAACCCTACTCTACCCTACCCTACCAGTACCATACTCTAACATAACTACTCACCCCATTGAATCCATCGTTGCCGCCGACCGCGGGACTGATCGAGACTGTCCGGTACTCCTGGCTGCCTCGTTACCGTTGCCGCGTCTCCGCCGCCCCTCGTCCCGAACACACACCCGCAAATGGTCGACCGCAATACTCGGCGTCGACTCTTCCAGCGACTCGTGATTCCCATCTTGGACAACTTGACCGCTCCCACCCTGGCTTGAAGGCGTCAACCTATCCGCCATGGCCTTCGCCATGGGCTGGCGGAAGCCCGACAATGTCGCCGGGTCATCCGCTCCCGCCATCATGATCGGCATTTTCGTCGCCTCCGGAGGTCTGCTGTTTGGATATGACACGGGGTGAGGAGTCTCATCATTCCGGACCGGGTCATCCTTGGCTGGCTTACTGACATGCTTCTCTATGATGTCTAGAACCATCAACGGTATCCTGGCCATGACCGCCTTCAAGGAACAGTTCTCGACCGGATATACCAGCAATGGACAGCCCTCCATCTCCCCGACCGAGACCGCCGTCATTGTCGCCATCCTGAGCGCCGGCACCGTCTTCGGCGCCCTGATCGCCGCGCCCGTCGGCGATTATTGGGGCCGTCGCAAGTCTCTGATCGGCGCTGTCACCGCCTTCAACTTCGGCGTCATATTCCAGGTCTGCGCCCATGCTATACCCATGCTTGTCGCAGGAAGGTATGCTTTTCTTGCCGGAATCGCGAGGTCCAGCCTGCGTGGTTCTTCCTCTGGAGGCTACGCTGACATGCCACAGGTTCTTCGCGGGCGTCGGTGTCGGAACTATTTCCGTCCTCGTCCCCATCTACCAGGCCGAGATGGCACCTAAATGGATACGAGGAACTTTGGTCTGCTTTTATCAACTCTCCATCACCATCGGACTACTCACAGCATCCATTGTCAACATGCTCACTGCTGATATCGACGGGGCCGCTGCGTACCAAATCCCTCTCGGCCTTCAGTTCACCTGGGCTGTGGTGCTGTCGCTTGGTCTCCTCGTACTACCCGAAACGCCTCGCTATCTTATCAAGCGGGGACTGAAAGACGCCGCCGCCGTCTCTCTCAGTCGGCTGCGACGGTTGGATCGGCTGCACCCGGCGTTGCTCGAGGAGTTGGCCGAGATCGAGGCCAATCACGAATATGAGTTGGCTCTTGGGCCTGCTACCTACAAGGACGTCATCTTCGGCACACCTCACCTCGGACGGCGGACGCTCACCGGCTGCGTGCTGCAGATGCTACAACAGTTGACAGGTGTCAACTTCATCATGTACTACGGGACGACCTTCTTCGTCGGTGCCGGCATCCAGAATGCATTCCTCATCTCCTTGATCATCAACATCGTGAACACAATGTCCACCATCCCAGCGCTGTTTATCATCGAGGCCTGGGGTCGACGTAAGGTCCTGATATACGGCGCTGTTGCCATGGCCATCTGCCAGCTACTCATTGCCAGCTTCTCTGCGGCCGTCGGGAAGTCGATGCCCACCACCGCCAACCAGATCCTCATCATATTCCTCTGCATCGACATATTCTTCTTTGCCGCCTCATGGGGGCCTGTGGCCTGGGTCATCACATCCGAAATATATCCTCTGAAAGTACGAGCCAAGTCCATGTCCATATCCACAGCCTCGAACTGGCTCCTGAACTTCGGCATCTCCTACGGGAGCCCATTCATGGTAGAAGAGGGTGCCGGTTACGCTGACATGGGCACCCGGGTCTTCTTTGTGTGGGGGGCGTTCTGTGCGGTCGCGGCCGTCTTCGTGTGGGCCATGATCTACGAGACGAGCAAGATCAGCCTCGAGCAGATCGATGAGATGTATGAAAGGGTGGCCTTCGCGTGGCAGAGCGCACACTTTGAGCCGAGCTGGAGCTTCCAGCAGATGCGTGACCTGGGCTACAGCGATAGCGGGGTGCCGGCGCAGGAGCAGGAGCTGGAGCCAACGACAACACACCAGTCGGATTCGGTGTCGAGTAGCTCCGTCACGGGCGTCAACTCGTCCAACGCAGACGAGAACAAGGCAGTCTCGCAGTTGGGGCACGTCGACTTCAGCTACTAAACAACGCGACACAGGCCTTGCTATTTCTTCTCATTTCTAATCTATACGCCTACGGACGCAGCGGTCGAGGGTGATCATTTCTGATCACAAACTCTATTGGGTATCAGCGTTGGAGTTCATCTGGTGGGAGTTTCTCGGGAGGCATGGGGGCTCTCTCTTTTTATTTTGGAGTATTTTGAACGGGCTCAGGACAAACAGGGTCACGATATCATGTCTTGATTTTCTTCAGGATTGGGAGCCAAGGGATACCACAAATTCTTTTTCTTCAGACCCACCACTACTTGTGAGTGGCTGCAAAGACGTCAACAGCCCAGGGAGCAAGGAACCTCAGGCGACAGCAGCGCGCAGTCACGGCCCTTTTTCGTGAGGTGCTGCGCGTCTTGGGGTTGTGTATAGAAAGCACGCGTGTATGCATATCCGCAGCATTGCAGGTGGAAATCAACAAAAGTGGCTTCAGTCCATTGACAAACTAATCATCTTCTCCGTTGGACAGATGACATGCCCGAGTCTCACATGGCTTCAATCGCAAGTCCGCAACCTCCTTGCTGGGCGTGATATTGCGGGCGTCAGGGGGCCAAGACCTCTCTTCTCAGCACTGCGGTTTGGCGTCCCATGTTTTCTTTTCTTCCTTTAGGTTCTCGGTGAAGGAGAGAAATAAGAAGACGCCACCGGGTTTCGGATGGGGCCACGCATGGAACAGGATCTAACACCGGCCGAGTGTCGCATCACGGACAGGGTTGGTGTTACCTGCCTAGCCCCCGTCGTTGACATCGGATGAGGATTAATTGGTGTGTGCGAAAGAGAACGAGAGGACGAATGGGGTGGGGAGGCGGGCTTCTAGAACTTCTTTCCCGGGGAAGCCGCACCTTCGCTCCCAACTTCCACTTCTCTTCCCTTTGTGACAGGAGTTGGGTAAGTGTAGTAGGTAGGTCATGTTGGGGCTCCCCGTCAAAGTCAGGGAGGTGTTGGGGGAGGCCTCTGTTGGCAGGGGTAGCCTTGTGTGTTGGTTTGGCGCTCACGTGGAGGGGCGGCTCGGAGCCGTTGACGACTTCTCAGAAAGATTTGGGCCCGGAAAATTGGTCAGGTTTTCTCATGCTGAGATTTACTGGTTGTTTGGCCATTACTCAGGGCTTGGAGAGATCTTTTAAGTTAGAAGCTGTGCATTGGAGCAAATATTGAGATGGTCTCGGACACATTCAATAGGCACAGGGAGCGAAATCAAGGAGTGCATTTGGCTACTGATGGACGGAAGACTGGATAAGAGGTGACCAGATTGTATGTGTTCCACCACTATAAGGCTCTTGGTTCTTTGACTTCAATCAGTCTCTGAGCCTTGGACAGTTGCAGCCACAGTCTCAAGAGCGATAATCTAATCATCAGACTCGTCACTGATATCAAAGAGCTCTGTCCCTGGTGTTAATTCTTCTTATGAGTATAGGATGATTCTCACTTTGTTGTCTCTCGAGTTGTCTAGGATGGAGTATAAGCTTGGAGCGGAAGCATTCGAAACGTAACTCATTCCAAGGTTTGTAAAGGTCGCAGATGACACGAGGTGCCTTGGATTCCACGGCATCGATTGAATATCAGGTAGCCGGATGTATCCCATTTTTCATTGCAGCCTTCGAGATTCGACCTCTAGCTGTCTCAAGTGTGAAATTGATCTCCGTCTCCAGACACGGGACACTGTTGGCTCGTCTCATTGCTGTCATTTACCTAGGTGGGATCACACACTTCACCAAGCTCCACAGGGTGCATTAAGTCCATCCAAGATGCTTCACTGTCGTGGACACTGAGAAATGTCCTATTCTTGTGCGTGGTTTGCAGCAAGGGGAACGGCAGACTTCATAGCAACCCGGACAGCGCTCTGATAGCCACTCGATACCTAGGTACGCCGCCGAGCTGCAAGCGGACGTCATCTCCATGTCCTGGGCTGTCAAGTCTCCCACCTAATCAGTCAAGTTGGAGTTCGACAACGCCGTTCACTTGGCAATGAGCGGCGAGGCTGGGAGTTCAAGACCAGATCAGAACAGCAATAGCTCAGCATATTGCCTTGAATTTCTTGGGACTTTTCGATCTGGGAGGCAAGGCGATCCCGTTTAGAAGCAAGCAATGCCTGGGATTCTATGAGTTACTGTGGCGAGAACTTGAACCGCAGAGGAGTAAGCCCCTGAGCAGGGAGTCAGCCCCAAGGTCAGGCATTTGCAAGCCAAAGCATGCAAGATGTTTCTCCTGCAATGACAAACCTAGCCGCGTGGGAGCCCGTTTCAACCCAAGCATTGATCTCATACATGGTCGTTGGGGGCACTGAAACCGAAATGAGAAACAAAAAAGGAAAAGAATAACGTCCAAGGGAGGCCAGTCTGGAGCAACGCTACCAAATGATGCCAGTCCGAAGACTGACCACACACATGCAATCAAAAACAAAGTTGCCTATTTCCAAATGAGATGGATCCCTTGGACACTCAAGCACTTGATCTCATGGCTACGGGCACCTGAGTAGATCATGTAAACTGGTTTGAAAGCGTGAGACCACTCGGTCGCGAGAGCAAGCGGATCATTGATCCAGGATGGGAAATAGTGTGTGTGTGTGTGCTATGTAGCTGCGACAAGATGAGTGGCGACTGTCAACACAGGTAAGGGGCTAGCTTGGTACCAACTGATGAAAATCAAGTAGGCCCTGAGAGGGCACATGCAATAGAATTGGTTTGTTTATAATACGACTCTGGCTCAGTCACTAGAAGGTAGCCAGTAGTCACCCACAGCGCCCCCCACAGTTGAGAACATCATGATATGGTTGTAAAGGGACACAGGGAAACACGAAGATGAGGAACAAAGACGAGGAACAAAGACGAAAAAAAAGAGGGTGTGTCCAAGGGAAGCCATATGAAGCGACACTACCGATGTGGCCGAGCCTCTGAAAGACTACGACGGCATCTATGCAATCATTATTCCAAATGAGGTCCCTTGAACACAGGGGGGCTTGAACTCGCAACCACTGGGTACCCAATTTAATATTAGGTTTCAATCTCAGCGTTTGACCACTCGGCCACGGGCGTCAGCCAATTCGTTGAATTGCATGGGAAGCAGTGTCCTTAAGTAGCAGGGTTGAGCTCAGCGGAGGTCGGTCGGCGGGGCGGGAGGGCACCTGCTTGGTAACTGCACATGGAGTCACTCCATTTAGATGCGGTGACCCTCAGGTTCAAACAGACTGCTCGCAAGACTGAGTCCATACGCAGATTCAGCTCCATTGCTGCCCCAGCAACCACTGTTCGCTGAACACCCTTCCTCGAGTATCGTCCCAGGTGCTAAGCCACCTGCGCTCAGTGTTCCGACCGCGACCTACAAAACCTACTCGACGATCACGTCCAAGCAGGCGAGTATGGGCAAACTGATGGGCGAAGATGGACGGCGCTAAATGACTGATTTTCCCTGACCTGGGCACATACATCACGAGGTGAACCCAGAGCCTCATCAGCAATGCCCACCGCAAAGCAACCGCATTTCAAATGTTCCATGACAAGGACGAACAATTTTGTTCCAGAGCTATCTAAAAGTACTCAAAGGAACGGCCGGACCCGGCGATACTCTTACTCGTCATCCTCATCCTCATCGTCATCGCCATCCTCACCCTCACTACCATCGCTGATCATTTCTCCTCCGAGGGCCCAGGGGTGGCCATTTCTCTCTGCCGCATCCAAGAACATGGTGATGTGGTGAGCTAGGAGTCCAGCCGTCCGTCCGTCACTCTTTGGCTGCTGCCTCTCTGTCCACCGAGCCTCTGCGAGAGCAGAAAAGAGAACTTCGTGAACTGGTACTGGGACAGCCTTCGCGGCCACTTCTTGGTGCTGTCTACCCACAGCTTCCCCAGGAACCGCCCCCAGAGCTCACTTCCCTCCTCCTGCGTAACGTCCTCGCGTCTCGCCAGGCCCCACATGTATCCACCGTCAAGCATCTCGGCGGCCTGGTGGAAGATGGGGCTGATGATGCCCTCCACGTGGCGCTTGTTGATGATCTGCATGTCGGCGTGCAGCGCCTCGACGACTCTGTTCTCCAATTTCCACCTGCCGCCTAGGATCCACCGCTTTCCTTCGCTCTCGCCTGGGAATCGAAAGCCGGTCTTGGGAATGGCATCTAGGAGGGTGAAGTAGCAATGCTCCTCCTCCTCCGGCGCGCCATCGGCCGGCTGGGCCACGGTCGGCGATTCGGTGGCGATGGGTTCTTGGCCCTCGGGCCCAGCGGTGGTGGCCGTTTGGCCCTCGGGCTCAGTGACGGCGGGCTCCTGCTCCTCTGGGTCGACCATGATGGTATCTTGCCCCTCCTTGTCGGCGACGACGGGCTCTTGTCTCTCTGGGACGGCGGGGCTGGTGTTGGCGGGCTCGTTCTTGGGGCGGAAATTGAGGACGCTGTGAAGCGCGTACGCTATTTTCTCGGGCTTCTGGGCCCCATCTTTCTCCTTCTTCTCGATTTTGCCGTGGAGGACTTTGTCTCCGCCCAGAGGCTGGGAAGGCGGCTTGGAAGTAGCCTTCATCTGGTAAGGGGCCATGTTGCTGCGGCAAACGATTGTAAGCCTGCCAGTACTTATGACGCGAGGCTGGAGGTATCGCAAGGGGATTCACTTACGCGCAGGCGAAGATGTCGACTAAGTAAAGTCAACCGAAAGACTAAGTAGATTCGGCGGCGTACGTTGTGAAGCTTGGCTTCAGATGCGGTTCTTGCGAAGGGTGTGGCGGGGTGTTGTGAGAGTCGTTGGTCAATCAGTCAGTCAACACCAGGTGGCGCGGACGAGAGCGGTGGTAGTGAATGCGTGCCGTCGGCTTAGATGTGCAGAAGGCAAGCTGTAACCAAGCTCTGGAACTGTAGAGGTGAACGTGGCCAGGAAGTCCGATTTCTCTTCCACTCCTTCGGTCACGCGGTTGGTGTCGACAGTCTGTTGTCTCTCGCAGCTTTAAGACCGAATCGCCAGACCGTCTAGACTGGGTTTCTGGGACTTGCACCGACAGCTTGCAGCTTTTTGTCGGCTTGATACAAACTGCCCGCAAGTGTGTTAACACTTGCAAACACATCAGACGGAAAGCTACCCACGGCATTCCACCATGCCAGCCAGTCATGATACCTCCCCGTCCGAGGTCAACAATGCCGCCATAATCCTCCCAATCATGATCTTGGTCCTCATGCTCTCCCTCATACCACCGGCCATTCTGCTGGTGTGGCTGAGGGTCGCCCGACGTAAGTCCCAAACCTTTCACTGTTGTTGACGACTCCAGCACACATGCCTAGATTTCGATGCTGAGTATGAACACAGCCGAGATCTTCCGCCGCAACGTGCCCCGTCGTGAGAGAGTCCTGCCGACCACCGAGATACGGCCGCACAACGAGTGGGCGCATGGCAACCCGATCATCCGCAGAGCCCGAGCGGTTGCCTCGAAGTTCCGTGAGGTGGCAATGGCAGCGGGAGGAACCTTGGCCCTGCAGTCGCGCGAGAGGCTCAAGGCAGTGCGAGGACGTATGCAGGAACTCCTCGACGATCGTGGACGACACCGGTGCAGTGGTAAGTAACGGAGAACACACCTCCCCTGCCCCCGGGGGAGACGATGTCGGCTCTCCTTGGAAAGGGAGTAACAGACACTCTTTCAGCTAATACAGTGTCGACTCTCCTCCTCTCACTTGAGAAAGGTCCAGGGGGGAGGGGGTTTCCGATTGGTCTCATTTATATCGGAGTACAGCGAGCTGACTTGTCTCGCCAACAGACCTCCCTATCATGCGGCAGAAATCGTGGCAGCTACTCGCCGAGTCGCACACGGAGCTCACCTTGTCCGGTTCCAAGGCTGACGACAAGGCCGGGCACGAGAAGGTCGAATTCGCCGAGGCTCCGAAGGCGGCCGCCAAGAAGACCGTTCGCTTCGATCTAGGTGGCGGGGAGGTTGAGGAGGAGCCTTGCGTCCGGAAGCCTGAGCCGGCTGTAGTGGCGGGAGGAAAGAAGAGTGAAGATGAGAAGGGCGTTCCGGGACGGCTCGTGACCCGATGTGGGGTTCCTGGGCCGGTGGACCGTCCGGTCGATGTGGGAACGACGAGTGATGTCTTAGTCCGACATCCGGATCACATTGCGGGTGGCAGGAATACCATCGGGTGATGTGATCGTTGAGAACCAATGAGGGATTGGTGTTGAGAAGGAGGGCACGGGTCATTCACGCTCCCTATTCAGGGGGGCTGTTGTTCACGATGTTAAGCGAGGCTATTTTTTGAGGTTGAGGGTAGACAGTCAAAAGACGTCTGAATCGTGATTCATTAAAAATTATCGTCACCTCGTCTTCCACCTATCCCTCTCACTATTGATGAGATCACTGCCAAAGAAGGAATTGAAACCTCTTCCTCTCCTTCATCTCGAGCACAGAGCGATTCCTCTTCCTCGACTTCTTCTGCCCTTGCTTCGCCTCGGCGGGTATAGCCGGGAGAGGCTTATTGGGCGGAGGATGAGGAGGCGGGCTGCAGAGGTATGTCCAATTTGCCGGGAGGGAGTGCTGGCTGATTGGCCGCCTCCTGGTGGGCTGCGGACGACTTGCCGAGTTGCGCATGATATCTGCGATGGGACTAATGATAGGTTCTGATGACAAAAGTGTTAGTATAAAAGTCCTAAGAGATAGCCGGGTAATGGGCAGCTTACCATTATTACTCGGGCTGAATCTATTCCTCAGCAGACATCCCATGGAGTAATAGGCCCGCAGGTGTCTTGACCGGGAGGTCTTCCTCAGGGACCTCGCCTTTGACGAGCTGGTGCTCGAGACGGTCGAAATGGAGCACATGCTCGACCTCGCGCCGAGGTTGCGGCCGCCCGTGGCGGTGCTCACGATGGAGAGGGGCCTCGCCCTCCTGCCGGGGATCCTCATCTGCGACAGGTAGTCCTTCCACTCTTCGAAGCCCCTCATGATGTCCTCCTTGGCGGAATTTGCGAGGCGCGGCTTGTCGAACCTGGAGGCCCTGCACAGGGCTGCCGACTTTCTCCACGAGATGAAGTCGTCCCAGTCCTCGCAATGCCTGGGGATCGTAGGCTTGGGAGGTGGGGTCGGGGCCCTGGCTGGTGTTTCTGACCCGTCTTGATGGCCCAGTTTTGACGGGGAGACGATGAGCAGGTCTGCGCCCTGTTGTTTCTCGTCGTATACTGGGACCAAGAAAATTGCGGTATCATCGGCGCCTTCAGACGGTTTCCTGAAAATGGGGCGGACAGAATTTCCGGAAATCGTCCTGGGGTTTTTTGCATGTGGTGGTGGAGGAGGAGGGAGAGGATTTGATTGGTCGGCCATAGTACTTGTTGAGGTCCTATGGAAAGGATGGGGGATTCTGGACATGACTGAGGCAGACATGATCTACTATGTAGTCTGGGTGGATGTTGATGAAAATAGTGGCGATAGAGTGCCGCTGAGAACGGAAGAGCCACTCGGGCTGGAGTTGGAATTTAAGATGGTTCGGTCTAGAGAGAGCAAGAGAGAAGAGTACGATAGTTCAGCTGGGCCCGGAGCCACATAGATGTAGCATTGGGGAGCTGGCCCAAGCTGTTGGCGGTCTGGAGACCCCGGAGACGATGTCCAACACCGAGATCCACCGGATTCCTCAAGCTCGATCCTCATTTAGACAGCCCGGTCACGCGGGCAGACGCCGACATGGCGGTGTCTCCATTATTCTAGCGCGCTTCGAGAATAATGCGTCTCAGACAGCAGTTGGGAGGGATTCCCTGGCGCGATGGGTGCCCAAGGGGGTCGCGCGATATTCTGGGCGATAAGAGTGCGGAAGAACCAAGTGGCTGTCTGTGGGGGTGCGTGAGCTGTTCTCCTCTTTGCGATATGCAGCGAGTCTGGCGTATTTTCATGTGTAAATTGGGTCCTGGGCCCATAGATAGTTGGCGCGATTGCGGCTCTGCCCAATGGCGGGAGGGAGTTCCCATGCGAGAGCCCGGGTTGGGCTCGTTGTCTCGCGTCCTCCCAGGATGAGCTGCAAGAGCAGACAACGGCGAATCATTGCCCGAGATGGGAACCCACCTGAGAGGAAACAGACGAACCGCGGGGAAACTGTCCCTGATCTACGGGCAGCACGGGCAGCACGGCAAGGACTGGCGCACCTGGCGGCAAACAGCCATGTCCTGGGTCCTGAAACAGGCTGGTCCACCGGAGTATCGTGAGAGTTGGAAGCTTAGCGTCGCAGTCTGGCAGCCCAGGGCAGGACCAGGCGGGATATTCGAATCTGCTGAGCTGTCACGCTGCACGAGCTGCACGGGAGGAGATCAAAGAGATGAACGACAGTGGTGGGGTGGAGCACGAGCTGTGCGGTACCCACGAACAGGAGCCGGAAGCCCTCACTCAAGTCATGAGAGCAAGATCCGACCCAATCCCGACCACAGGCTACTACTGCACCATACATAGTACATGCATTGGTGCATGGTCTCGAGAAATGAGACCTTCACCCATGCGATGCCGCAATGCCATCATTATTGTTGCTGCATGATCTCGGCTGGCAAGTGGAGGAGGGCCAGAAGAGCAGAGGAGGCAGAGGTGCAGGTCACGAGCCCAGCATCCAGCCCATGCCCTCCCTCCATCACAAGCAGAGTTGCTTGGCACTCGTGGAGGGCTTACCGAGAAGAGAGACGTACAGATCATCCGTCCAGTCAGTGATGATCTTGATACCCAAGACCATGATACCAACAATCTCAGCTGGCTCTGAGAGCAGTCAGACAAGCCAACTGGTGCTCAACGAGCAACAGCTCCATCCTTGGCTGCCCAGGAGCTGAGGGGGCGAGAGGGAGTGAGAGTTCCGCATCCGATTGGAACGAATGCCCTGGCCTATGGCCCAAGTAATTTTCGATGTTCACCGCATGAAACGAAACGCGTTGTTGAGGCGATCAACTGATGTTCGGATAGCGAGAATCGTCCTCCAAAAAGTGGGCAAGAGAGCCAGCCGGCAGGCCGGACAGATGAGACTAGCAAGATCAGCAGCCAGGACAGGGAGTTCAAGTTAGTGGGCTGTGGTTGCCCTACTTCCAGAGCAGCCGCGTCTTAGCGCCCCACAGAACCGCGCAAGCCTGGCAAGCAGGCAAGCCAACCTGTCGCGGTCAACAACGTGCCACGGGCTTCATTCAAACTCTCGTGCCCGCCCCTCTATTTCTTTTCCCGAGGGCCGCCAACAAGAGATTGCCGATAGCCGCAATTCACCCACCCAGTCTGCCAGTGGAGTCACCCCTACGTGCCCGTGCTTCCACGGGCAAACCGTCGGAGCTCGATCGCTCATGACAAGACCTGACAAGCTGCTTCGACCTACCCGGCTTGCCAGGCAACCAGGCAGCTCCGACTCCGAGCCATCCCAGAAGGATGAGTGGGACTCGAGGGAGCTAGCTCGCAGGATGGAGTCCCCCATCGGTCCCCCATCAGTCATCGACTCATCGCCCTCCCAGCGTTCCCGCAAGCTTCGGTCTCTGTCGCCTCAGTGGTGCCAACAGGCACCATTGCGAGTCAACCGCTTGAGCACGGCACATGGTCGGCAATCCTGTCCATCCCGAGGGAATGCGAACAACCTTTTGCGGTGTGGGCCCTCGGCGCACGTGTTTGCCTTTGCCTGGATGCTGGCAAACCTTGCCTGCCGTGCCCGTTCTGGCAGGAACATGCCTCGTCGGGTTTCTGACTGACAGCATCTTGTCAAGAACCTGATAAGACGGCTGGCTCTGGTGGTTCACACATCATGTTTGGCTCGGGCCACCATGAAGCTTCGTGACGAGCCACCGCCATGCAAATGTTGACACTCCCTGGCCGGCCTTCTTTGACTCGCCATGCGGCCGCTGTGGGACGGCTATAGACATCACTCCTCCAACCTACTTGCAGCATGTTGGGTTGGGATCCACCCCGGTCCTTGGGCGTCTGCCACGGCGCCCACGAGGGGTCGTAAGCTGAGCTAGATTGGTCGCAGAACAACAGGCTCGCTGCGGTCCAGGAAGACAAGCCAAGGCAAGCCAACTGCTGTGGGAGATGCCCATGTTAGCCCCTCAAGCATTTTCCGGATGTCGACATGAAGTGCACCTGACGACCATCTCCTGCCTCGGAAGAAGATTGATGTTATCTATGCAAGACGGCACACTACTGCGAAGCACCCTTGCGAAAAGCAAAGGTGATTGATTGGCGGCGTTGGACGGCATGCACGTGCAATCTGCCGCATGCTTGAGGCTGACGCACCAGATGAGTCAACACCCTATTTGAAGGGCTGTGTGCCAGATATGCCCCGACCCAGTGAATGCCGGAGCCTGTGTTGGCTCTCGGACGCTTCCTCCTCGCTGGCGCCGAGCGAACGACATTGACCCGCCAATTTATAAGACTCCTGCAAAAGACAGAAAGCGGGGCTGGCCAATTCAACAACTCACCCGCTCTGCATCTCGCAAGCCTCGCATCGTTGCTGGATTCCGGGAGCGCTTTCGGGGGCTTGGACTTGCACAGGATTGAACGAGGCCAAGGAGGCTACAGACTGCGATGACTCCTTCGTATATGTACCCGTCCCGCTTACGTGTCGCGCCGTGGCCCTCCTGCAGTGGCATCACGACACGAAGAAGCCATCACGAAGCCCTTCGGGCTCAGATGGTTGCCTATTTTATCCCACCGGAGTCAGGATCTGGCAGCCGTTAGCGCCAAAGAGCCTGCCCACCAAGGCCCCAGAGCCACGGGAACCTGTGTGCTCTAGGCCCTGTCAGGCCTTACTCATTTCGCTACTCCGCGGCGCAACCCAATCACTGACAAGCTTAAAATACGATTTCTTGGCGGCTCAACCGCAAGGGGAATGGACAAAGGGGATGCGGCTTGTGCTTGCTGGCAGGAAACCACCAAGCGACCCGGGGCTACGATCCTGCTGTGTGACGCTGGGAGGGATATGGCGAGTTTTTTTTATGTCCTTTTTGGGACTGGGAAAAATCCTTTGCTGCCTTGCCGTGGGTATTGTCCATGCCGCTCAAATACACATGATGGCTGCTACGGGACGACCTCGTCCTCTCTCCTTGTGTCTCCTTTTCTGAGCACGCGACTCTCTTTCGCATCTCACTCGTTTGCATCTCCTTTCCCAGCCTTCCTTGGTCATGAAGGCATCAATGGTTCTGGCGCTGGTTGGCGCCTGCACACAACCAGCGCGTGCTATTGTTCAGTTGCCCTTTACGAAGCAGGGCAGCCAAGTTCGCGATGTTGCCAAAGGGGGCTCAAAACCACGAGCGTTGAACTCGGATTTCTTCTTGGGGGTCATGACTTACGTCGTAAACGCCACCGTCGGGACGCCTGGTCAACCCGTGTCTCTTGTTCTCTCGCCTTCGTCCTCAGATACCTGGGTCGTCGATGCTAGGTCGGACGATTGTACCACCTACAGCTACTACGGCTCCTACGATAACGACAGCTATGATTCGGATGGCTACTACACTGAAAGCAATGGACTGTGCGTATGGGGAACCTGTAAGTGATGTCCTTGTTCAAACGGCAGCGGCAGACCCACCACATCACGATCTCGGATCTATCCCGTCCCTGTTGGTCCCCCCGGAGCAATGTCGATCGCCGAGTCATACACTACCGGGGAGTGGTGTAGTCTGCGTTTTGCAAGTGCTGACATCCTCTGCAGTCGCATCAAATAGCTCGTCAACATACAAGTCTGAGTCCGTAGAGGGCGATGACTCGAGCTCTAGTTATTACTCTGATTACGACTTCGACAACACCTACTCCGATGGGACGTACGCGTACGGGAACTACTTCAACGACGTGATATCCTTGGGCGATGTGTCTTTTGACAATTTCAGCCTGGGTCTCGTCAACACTACCAACAGAATCATTGGTATGCTCGGCCTCGGCTATAATGACACCACCCGCTCGACCTTCACGGATCGTCTAGTGGCAGGAGGGCTCATCAACAGCACGACTTATTCGATCTGGGTTGACGACGCAGAGGCAAGCTCGGGCAATATCCTCTTTGGTGCCATCGACACGACCAAATTCGAAGGGAGCCTATCGCGGGTGTCGTCGTACTACTCCGGTTACCAGATGCTCATGACAATTGCGAGCATAAACGCCACAACCAAGGATAGCGAAGGGCCAATCTCGATCACCTACGACGAGGACGAGGACAGCTACTATGGCAGCTCATCCTCTGGCTCGTCCTCGAGCTCGTCTTCCAGCTCGTCTTCCAGTGACTACATGTTCCAGGCGACATTCTCTCCTCCGGATGCCCTAAGCGTGCTGCCTGACAGCGTGGCATCTCAGATCTGGGAGATCGCAGGAGCTTATTACAGCGAGGATGTGAGCATGGCCTTGATCGGCTGCAACGCCGGCAGCGATGACGCGTCAACATTCTTGAGCTTTCGACTCGGCAAGGGCTCCAATGGTCCCAACATTTCCGTGGCATTGGAAGACCTCATCGTGCCTGTAAATGATGTCGATCTGTCAACCTACTCCTCATCCTACTTCTACGACCTCGACGCGGAGGTGTGTCTTTTCGGCATACAGAACAGGAGTCTCTCCTCTAGCTACTCCTACTCGTATTCCAGCGCCTACAGCCTCGGAAGCAGCATCCTCCGCCGGACGTACAGCGTCTTCGACTTTGTCAACGACGAGATTGCCATCGCGCCTGTCAAGTTTGGCGCGACGGAGACGAGCAACATCGTCCCCTTCGCCACGTACGGGTCCACAGCCCCCTCTTCCACGATGCGCTGTGTCTACTCAAGCTGCTACGAGACGACCTCGTCGGACGGTACGGGCTCCGACGGGGCGTCCGACGGCGACGGCGACGGGCGCGGCCTCGCGTCGGACATCCTCTCTGTACCCGCGCTGATAGGCATGAGCCTCGGCGTCGGCCTCGGCGCGCTCGCCGTGGGCATTGTCGGCTTCCTGATCTGGAGGCACCGCAGGAACAAGAGGCTGGCAGCTGACAAGGACGCCGGCGGCTCGGTGTCCAGCGCCGAGGCGGGCGGGTCTGCACCCGTGTCAGCAGCCCAAGGTGCTGCTGCTTCTGGCGGTGCTGCGCCGGGCCCGGAGATGACGCAGGCTACGCAGCCGCCACCTGGGACTCCCAAGGGCAAGGCGCCCGAGATACCTATGCCCACGAACCTGCCCTCTGCTGAGGAGCGCCCGGAGGCGTCAACGTCGGCTCAGGGTGAAGGTGGCCGCGCCCACAGTGACCAGCCACCGGTTTGAATGCCCACGCCTTAATATATTAATATTTAGTTTTTGGTATTTCTGTATGGAGAGATAGCGGATTTGATTTGATACCCAGTATAGCATAGCGACATGGCCTAATAGAGGAGAGATACCCCTGAATAACATGCACATGTTTGGCATAATTGGCGGCCGGCTTTCATTGCCTCGAGCCGAGATTTTGGAGAGTCTGGCTCCCGTACTTAGCGGGAGTTCCTCAGCAAACATGCTTATTATGTATCATCTTCTCGCCAAGCATGAGCACCGACCTAACCCAAGGACGCCGTACTTACAAGCTCCATAAGAATGGCGTCGGGTTAGTGGTTATGTTGAAAGGTCACTGCACAACACCCGAGACAAAATGAAAGGCATAATCATCGTCGTATTGCCTACCGGTCATCTAGCCTTGAGACTTGTAAACAGGGTCCTCCTCCGCGGCGTCCACGCCGTCCCTGACGACGCGCCGCACCGCGGCGCCGATCTCCTCGCCGCCGTCGAGCAGGTCGATCCAGCTGTTCCTGACGCCCTCGGCCTCGAGCAGCGCGGCGGCGACCCGCGCCACGGACTCGCGGCTCACCTTGCCCCTGCTGGTCCTGGTCTTGCCCAGCTCGACCCCGCCGGCGGGGTCCGTCGTCAGCGTCCCCGGGCGCAGGTTGATGCCGACAAAGCCCCCGCCGCGCCGGGCGGACTCCTGGTACAGCGCCTCGTCCGAGGCCAGCTTGGCGATGTAGTAGTTGGGGAGGATCTTGTGGTTGACCTCCTCGGCGGCCTTGTTTCGAGGGGGGGGGGGGCTGGGTCAGTATGGATGTGGGGATGCTGCGCTGATGTTGGGGAGGGGGGAGGGGGAGCGGGGGCTCACCTTCCAGTCGTCGTCGTTCCACCAGCTGGGCTTGTTCCGCCGTGAGTCGAGGTACGAGATGTTCAGGAAGCGGGTGATGCTTGGTGTGTTGGCCGAGGCCTTGATGAAGTGGATGGCGGCGTCGCGGTCGATGGCGAAGGTCTGCGCAGTTTTAATATCAAGTCAGTCTCTTCCCCCTTCCCGTCTGCTATCCGATTGACTGCTGGGAAATTAAAGGCTGCCCGGGGGGAGGGGGTGGGGGACACCATACCCGCTCAGCACCCCCGCGCCCTCCTGCTCCGGCGCTCCAGAAGACATAGTCAGGCTTGACCTCGTCGAGGATGCTCTTGGCCTGCGACTCGCTCTTGACCTCCTCGAGGCTGCGGACGAGGACATGCAGCTTGCCCTGCAGGCTCTCGCCCAGCTTCTGGATCGCGGCGACCTGCTCCTCGGTGCGGATGATGCTGGTGACCGTCCATGACTTCTTGAGCAGGATCGGGGTTATCAGCTGGCTGATCTTTCCATGGCCGCCGAGTACGAGGACGTGCTTGCTCATGGTGACGCGGTGATGGCCAATCGGGTGTGGGAAGAGGTGTTCCGGGATCGAGATGCGTGTGCTGGTTGTTGCTGGCGACGGTGATGATGGTGATGATGAACTTGAGAAGCAACTATCGCGGGGTCAAGTCGAGCAAGGGGCGAGGAGGAGGGGCAGCTTTTGTGCCCAAGGGCCGCCTGGCTCCCCGCTCGACCGCTTGCACGCGATGCTGCGATGATGATGCCATTTCCTGGGCTGACATATGGATATTGCGGAATTTATCTTTTACGGATGGTCTCAAATTGCCATGGGATTACTCAGTCCTTGCACCCAGTCCTTACAGACCAGTACCAAACGCATTGGCTCCAATCAGACCAGCCTTTCGGGCGCTCTCCTGCACGACGTCTTGTCCATGATCGACACCTATCCTTGTTGGAGACCGGCGAGGTATGATGCAATAGCTCCCCAGGGGGCATGTAGTGGCCTTCTTAGCACCGGAGCTGCCGCTCGGTCGAGCACGGAGTGGAGCCGCCGCATCGCAACACTGGACGGCCAGGCGGCCTACGCTCGCAGATCCAGATCCATGGCAGTTGTTGCATCAATTGCGGTGTGCATTGTGTGCGAATTGTTACGTACCCGGATGCCTTCTCCAACAAGAAAGATAAACTAGATGTTGCCCATGTTATGTGGACCTAGCTGAGACAATACAGTGCAGCGCGGTAACTAGAAGCACGGAGTGCATTACGCAACATAGTTGGTTTTTTTTTTTTTTTAATCCGGACACAAATCTCTCTTTTTTTTTTTGAAAAAAAAAAAAACGAAATGCGAGCGGTCCCTTCACACAGTCGTAAACGCTCAAAGACTCAGCGTTTGATAATAAACACAATGCCGATAACAGTAGGTTATGAAAAAAAAAAAGGTCGTCGCTGAGAAAATAGCATAGAAATACAGATGTCCTGCTGCTCTACTTTCTTTTAAACTCTACCTTTAGAGAGAGAGAAAGCGAGAGAGAGACATAAAACATTCATAATTATGTTGCCTATACTTTAATACACCACTCAGCCTATCCATGGTAGTAATAAATGGTTTCATTCTTAATTCACTTATATACTCTCTGTCAAAAAGCTCCAGGCGGTCCATTCATAAAGTCAGATAACACACACAAAATGCCAACGGCAGTAGCCTCTGTCTAGCTAAATAAAACAGAGACCTCTGGATACTGACGAGAGAGACGATACGGACATTTGAAGCCGTCCGACCTTGGCTTTTTATGGTTTTGGTGCTGCCCTCGGGCTTCTACCCCTGACGTCGATGAGAAGACATTGACCAAAGTATTCTATCTCAGACTCGCAAGAGCCAACACTCAAAATATAATGAAATGCCTTTATGATGCCTTAACTTGGCAATGCTACCCTGTCGCGAGTCGGTGCCAAACAGACAGATCCCTATTATCACGGAGTCGCATTTGGTGCATCCCTATATCGCCCAGAGACCTGAGGACTTCCCCCCCGGTCCCCTCACACGATACCTGCACGCCCCTGGGCCACCGTCCCCCAAGGTAGGCTTGGCCCAGTTCGAGTCTCTAGCACTTTCGGAGGCAGATCTCCCCCGCGGGTCCGGATGATGGGCAACGCAGAAGCCAGTGTTGAGCCGGAGCCCACCATTTGCACTTAAAGTCTTCGGCGCTGTCCAACTGTCCAACTCGAACCGTCTATTGCATCTCGAGTTAATTAGATGTTTTGCAAGCTCCGTTGATGTCTTACTTGTTGAGACAGTCCCTCTCCAATACGGGGCAAACATTAAGCATGGTATGGTATGCCGGCTCGCTATGGCTCATGTTCTTTTCAAGGAAGTGATTTATGGAAAAGCGGCACCTTCAAGCCAATATAACCGACCCTTTGACTACAAAGGAGTGCCCGAAGGGGGTCTGATTAAATTGTCGATGCGGCTTTTCTGTCGGCGCGAAGACCACGCTCGCAGATCTCTCTGTCGTGTTCAAACTCCCAGTCGGCTGATACATTCTCTATTGCCTGTGGTGCCTTAGGCAGGTCTATCCGTCCATTGTGACATCCTTTTCGCCCGCGAAGACCGTATCATCCACGTCATGGCGTTGGATTCGAATTACTGCTGAGTTGAGCAAGTCTTTCCTTTCCGGTGGGCCTTGGGCTTCTTTCAAATATGCGTCGAGACAAATTTGTACAAGAGCTTGAATAAGTCTTGTCTTTTGTCCAAGCCTCTCGCCTTTCTTCATACTTTGCGCCATACTAGTCCGAGGTAGAGCCCCTTGAAATCAATGTTACCATCCCATCAAATAGCACTCTTTGGCAGAGAAGCTAGGCATAATCGCGCGGATTTGATGTTCTCACCTACCTTCTGACATCCGAAGATTCCATCGGAAGCCCAGACCTCGTGTTTAGGGACTGGGTAGCCTTTAACCTTGAGCCAGTCCAGACAGGCTTGCTGGTCTTCGCGGAGTCGTTCATGGGAATTTTCAGAGATCCTCTTTTCAAGACTTTCGACCGTGTGCCGCCAAACTTCGTGATCATGCTTTGTACAGATGAATCCAGGTGCGAGTGGGGGAGGGGGGCCGCCTGTATAATTTGATGGAGGCCCTTTTCTGGACTTCACCAGTTGCCATAAAAAAAAAAAAAACCACTGTGAGATGGTGCTTCGCCGCCATAGTCCCCTACGCATCTTTCACCAGATGACGCAGCATTTCGGAGTCAACTTTAAATGAATTTCGCGGAACAATCTAAGCACAGAATAGGAGCAGCTTGATGCCAGCGGCTGGTGTACATTGTGCTGGTTCGGAGGTATCCTCGAAATTCGGAGCGTGCGCAATCGCCTTCAAATGTTCTTGAGACGACAAACTGTACTCTGCCCTCCTTCACCATACAAGAGACATATAAAGACATCTAGATTGCCAGAAGGCTGTGCGAGTAATTTCCCCCTTGATGGAATTCCGCCCCTCTGCCCCAACCAAAGCCTTGTGATACCGAAGAGAGCGATAGGCCCAAACCTTAATGCTAAACCTACCGGCCAACTTTCCGTAGCAAAACTTGTTCGTCACTGGAGACTATTATATAGGGTCTGAATTAAAGCCCCATACATGAAACCCGTATACCCGTCATTTCTCTGTGTGCGCGGCGGCAGCTTAGGGACCCCGTTAACCATACCCAAGCATGTACTTGTTAAATTCTCTTCGGTACACTCACCAACCAATCTAAACAAGATGAAGCCATGATTTTAGAGATGATACACACCACAAAGTGCCCGTAGTTTTCCCATACAGCTACACGGGGTTCATGAAAATGACTAGAGAAGCGTAACGGTGTTGTAGAATCTGGAGGTTGCCGAATCTGAACGAATGATGGCCATCTCGTGCTACAAGTCAATCATTCCCACTTTGCAAGAGCGGTTTCGCCGGGCTTGAGCCCGGTGTAGCGAAGAGTCTCCGTCCACAGCAGCTCTCGCTTCTTCTCGTTTCTGGACTCCGCCGACGTCTCCTCGACGCGGGACCCATAGAAGTACATGGCCCTCGGGGACCCCCCGACCGGCTCATCAGCCCGCAGAACCGCCGCGAGGATGTCCTCCGTGCCCTTGTCGATGGTGCGAATCGGGCCGTTCGGCCGCAGCCACACGGCGAGGCGCGCGATCAGGGGCACGATCACCCTGAAGATGAGGACCCTTATCAGCCACGGCCCGCGGCGGGTGATGTTGGTGGCGATCGAGCCTGGGTCAACCCCGAGCACGCAGATCTGCGACAATTTGGGGTCTGCGTCCAGCCTGCGCTGGAGTTCGGGACTATCGTCTCGGTCAGTGACCTATGCGCCACCACCCCTTCTGGTTGAGACCGGAGGTGGGTTGGGTGTGCGGCATCCTACATCATCATTGCCAGGCAAAACTTGGAAGCGCCGTATCGCCGGAAGCCGCTGCATTGTACATTGTCAGTGGCATGCAGTTTCTTGGATCCTCTGCCATGGGAAACTGAGGAGAGGGATTGTAAATCGGGCAAGGAAAACCAGGAAATGCAGGAAAAGGTCTTACGAATGAAACGACGGATCTTCCTCGGTAGTGCTCCACGTCCCGTGAGCAAGTGGATCGCAGCCATGATCGTCGCATTCCTTGATGAATGTCGTCCACTTCTCCTGGTTGAACGAAGCTTTGTTCTTCGGGTTCTGCGGATCATGGGACTCGCTTCCGACGATGACTATCCTCCCGGCCTGGGTGTCCATGCTCTGGAGAAGCAGCAGCGTGAGCAGCCAGTGGCCGAGATAGTTGGACGCAAAGGTCATGTCGAAGCCGTCGTCGGTCCACGTCTGCCTCAGGAACTCGAGGTAGCCAGCATTCAGCACCAGGGCCCGGATGGGCGGGATCTCGCCCGAGGCCACGCGCTTGTTGATGGCGGCGGCGGCGGCGCGGACGTGGCTGAGGTTTGTGAGCTCCAGGGAGATCACTTCGTGCGAGTGCGATGCGGCGAGGCTGCCAGCCTGGAGGGCAGACCTGAGTGCCGGCGCTGCGTCTGCGTTTCGGGCAGTGTAGACGCCGTGGGAGGCCGCAGTCTCGGGCTTGGACATGATGCGGGAGACGAGCCCGCTGCCGAGACTGCCATTTGCGCCTGTGACCAGAATGGTGCCCTTTTGGTTTTTGGTGGAGCCAGCCATTGCGCCAAATGTGAAGCAGTCACTAGACAAAGAAATGCAAGGCTGAAACGGAGGGTTAAAGAAACAACAAAGTGTCATTGCACACGCCAAGGCTTGGCTTAAGCGAGATGTTGGTTGTGTAATTTAAAGGATCGCAGTAGCTCTCAAAGTTGCGCTGGAAGTGGGGCTGCAATGAGTTGTTGGTACTACAGTAGTAAGCACCAACAGTCCCTGGGTAGACTAAACGTACGAGGAGGTTTTAAATATTCTTTTCATAGCATAGCACTTACACTGTTCTTGGCTCCACAATAATCTACCCTGCTCCTCGCTATTAAGAGTTGCCAACCGTAGCTGATTCCTCGTCGCACAGATGCAGACACTCACATGACCATAGATTCGAACTGTAGCAAAAGCCCGGTGGTTAACAGGTATCTTGGAAGCTGGTGATTGTGGATACACATGGTTCGTTAAAGGAAGAGCCAAAGTTAGAAAGGGGGCGGAGCAAGACAAAAGAAGTGGGAAAATGAAAGACAGCTTTGATTTATATAAAGAGGCTCTTCTTAGTTTCCAAGGTTCCTCGGCACTTATACAGCTTGTTTGAACACTCTTCACGGTGTGTTTCGGCTTTCCAATCTTGGAAGTGAGGCCAATACTGTAGTGAAAATCCCATGTGAGGTTCGGTAAGTGACCAGTTGAAAATAAAACTGTACTTACTTAGACATCTCCAGTTGAGATGCCGAAGAAGATATCTATAAAGCCTGTTATGATTTGTAGCTTTTAGTTCAATTGCCCAGTTTTGGCCTTGCAACAGCTCTTCCATTGGTAGATAGACTATGCATGATGCTATCTCACAATGGCTTTAATCAACATCCACTCATTCTGAATTCCAGGTTCAGAATGGGTCGCTTAGCTGGTCCATTAGGTACTTACTTGGGTGACTCATCGGCGACCTTCGCATGGTACGGTAGCTGGGCCTTATCACCATGCTAAAAAAAAGGTACATAGAAGCTGGAGTTTGATGGGGTCTGAAGTCTCTTCTGCAAGTATTATGTGATTCCGTAATGACTGGTGCAGAATGAGACACAACCCCAGTGATAGTATTCCCTGGGGACAAGGCCATGCTGCTGTGCCGCCGTGGGGAATTCACTAGCTTGGATGCAGTGAAGTAACTCCGCGGTGTGCGTTCTTTTGCGTCCTTGCATTAGGCCCAAACTATCATCAAGCATGAGGTATGCGGGGGGTTCAAGTTCTGAATGCCTCTTTTCCGGGGGGTCCAAGTTAGGGCTGGAAACGGAGTTAGGACGGCAAGAAGGGGCGTATGCTGCGTACTCAAGAGCCAGCTGAACAAGTTATGGATTTACAAAAATGAGCAGCAGTCGGATAGACAGATCACGGGCAAAGAAAGTCGGTGGGATGGAGATGGCTCGAGAGCCGCACGGAAAGATCCAGAAAACCTTAGTGTATTCAATCAACATGTGCAAGGACCGACCACAGCTCATAGACAATTCAGCAGCACCCTGGCGATTCCAAGGCGCCTGCCTCACTTCCTCGAGAAAGTCAATATGGTACGTATTCTCTGCAATTGCAAGATTTCGAATATAAAATAAACGAATACAAAATAAAGATCTGGGTTGATTCTGGAGAGCTGACCCCAGCCTGGCCGTCATGTCAAGCTTGACCTCGAAGCTCACCGACACCAGCAAGACCACTGCAGCTTCGTAATTTGGCAGGGCTGGGAGCTCAAGTGCTTGTGCTGTTCAGACGTCCCCCCACACTTGGCCCCACACTGCCGCAGTTTGATTGGGCCGAGTCATTGATACGGGGTCGCGCCACCGCTATCGCAGCCCATAGCATGCAGCCCTGCCGCCTGTACCTGGACTATTTCAATACCGCAGCCTTGGCCTTGACGTCGCCAACTTTTCTCCTCACCCGTCACATCAAAACCGCTAACCCCGACAAAGCACGCAAACACCCGGGCTGGCCCTGACGTTTCTTACTAAATTCAACAAGCAGCTACTCCGGCACATATCTCTACCTCCATCCCTCGTCCTCTACAAGGCCCAAGAGCAAGTTTAGCCTCCAATGCCGTCCGACAGCGAGACGGCCGGCGCCAGGGACGAGGTGCCGCCTGTTGCAGCGACACCCCAGTCTGACGAGTACTCAGAGGAAGGAGAGGCCAGCGAGGGCGATGATCCCGAAGGAAAGAGACACAGCAGGAGCGACTCGGTCGACACAACATCACGGGATACATCCTCAGCGCAAGACCGCGGCGACGCACCGCCATTACCCGATGAGCCGCTCCCTGGCACAAGTTCCACACACGAGCAATCCAACAACGGCGCAGGCGATGGGGATGCGCCACCATTACCGGACGAGGCACCTCCCCAGGAAGATGATGGCTGGGATGCGATGTGGGACGCCACGAGGCAGGTGTGGTACTTCTACAACAGATTCACGGGCCTGTCACAATGGGAAAACCCCAGGGTACAGACCACGACCGCCGCCGCCGCCGAGCCGTCGTCATCCTCCTCCGCGCCGGCAGCAACAATATCACAGCCCACCTCGGTAGCAGGCGGCTACAACCCCGCGATCCACGGTTCCTGGGACCCCAACGCGCCATACGCACAAGCCTACAAGCAAGCCGACTCGGCGACAGACGGCGACACCGCCGCCGCCGCCGCCACGGGGCCGTACATAGCGGCGGCGGCGGCAGCTGCGGGGGTGGAGATGGGCCTGGAGGGCGCGGACGCGTACGCGCAGGCGGCGGCGTTCAACAGCCGGACGGGGCGGTTCCAGGCGGCGGAGATGAACCCGGAGCGCTTCTCAGACGCGGCCAAGTCGCAGCGGCAGATGAGCGCGTACTTTGACGTCGACCGCGCGGCCAACTCGCACGACGGGCGCAGCCTCAAGGCCGAGAGGAGGGGCAAGCAGCCCACCAAGGCCGAGCTGGCGCAGTGGAAGCAGAAGAGGAAGGCCAGGAAGGAGGAGAAGAGGCGGGCGTGGCTGAGGGACTGAGACCGCGCCGCCGGCGCGCCCTTCTCTTCCCTGCCCGTCCACGCGGCAGCGCCCCTCTCTATCTCTCGCCCTCTCTCGCAAGGGGGGAGACAGTTTTGCGGCTTGAACCTTTCAGGCTGGCGTGCATTCACGTGAGTCGACCTTTGGCGTTGGGAACGGGCTCCAGGACCGCCTGGAGACGAAGTCTGTTGCTCTTGAGCACATACACACACACACACGCACATAGAGGAGCCACATAGTGATTTATTTGGCTACTGGAATGGTTGGCTGGGTTCTCGAAGCCCGGCTCAGCCTGGGTTTGGCGAGACGCCAAACATTGTATACCCTGATTTTCGACGCTAAAAGCACACTTTATCCATGACGGCATACAGAATTACCCCGGTGATAGTGGGGACTCTTGGATTCTTCGGCAGTGGTGGTGCTCCATTTGCATTACAGTGATCAGGCACTGAGGTTTTACCGACCGCGAGAGCCGATGATTTGTGCTCTTCGGGGCAGGATTCAGCTAGAGGGCATCTACGCCTATTATGCAGAAGATTTTGGAAACACATAAGCCGTTTCTGGTGACCTGACAGGTTCTGCTTTCCGTGGCTTACATCAGACGGCGTCCTTTGAAATGAGGCAATGAGGCGTCGACTTCAACAATGTATTGCTTGTTGTTTGCAACAGCTTTTTTTTTTGGAACCAGATCTGTCGTATCTTCAACTACGCCGATTTTAACCTATTCCTCATCTTCTTCGTCCGAGTCCTCGTCCAGCGTCGCGTTCAGATGCACACTGCCGTCACTATCGCTGTCGCTTTCGTCATCCCCGGCCTCGCCAACGTCCATCTTGGACTCCACCGTGGCGGGACCGCCAAATACCTCGGGCGCCTTGCCCGTGTCGACGCGCTTCGCGGGCGGCTCCTCCAGCTCCTCGCTCTTGCGTTTGAGCGTGGACGACAGCATGACCGTCTGCCTGGACCCACCCTGAGCGGTCTCGGATACCACCGTGGTGGTGGTCTCAGTCGTGGCGACGACCGAATGAGGAGCCGCCTTGGCGCCCAGGTCGAAGCCCGCGGGCGGCCCAGGGGCAGCGTCGGCCATCTCCTCGTCTCCCGCCTTGTCACCGGCCCAGCCGTTCCCCCAGCCTCGCTCCTCACCCGCCGCCGCCGTTTCGTCCGCATCCTCCTGGTCGCCGTCGCCCTGGAGCTGCGCAAGTATCGCCTCGTCATCCCCGCCCGCTGCATCGACGGTCGAAGACCCAGCCCCCGTTCGCAGGTTGGACCTCAGCACCTCCACAGCCTGGTCGCGGGGGAAGTCCCTCGCCAGGAACGGGAACACGCTTGCCAGCGCCTTACCCGTGTGTGTCCAGTACGGATTCAAGACGCTGGAAATCATGGCGTCGCGGTTGTGTGAGAGGACCGCTGTACGGTCGATCAGCGCCCGGAGGGTCTGCTTGAGGTGCTGCTGGGGGAGGTGAGACAACAGTGTCTCGAGCAGTGCCGACGCTGCTTCAATATGAGTTGCGGAAAGGTCAGAGGCAGCATTGTGTGCCTTGTCTTGCGTGCTGAGGTAGGCGTCGGCGTTGGTGGATGCTTTTGCCGACGATGGCTTGTTGTTTCCACCCTGCTTCTGGGCGTCATTCCCGCCGGGCGGTTTAGACACGGCGTGGCCGGACGCCAGCAGGAGGTCCCGACAGCAACCTTGGATGATGCGGTCGAGAGAGTTGACGCTTAATTTCGGCATGGTGGGCCCGTGGACGAGCAGCAGCTCCCTGAGAAGAACGTAGCCTCGCTCTCGCACGGAGGGAATATACTGGTTCGCCTCGATGGTCCGCACAGCCTGGAGAAGGATGTCTGCTGCAATGGAAACGGCGCCATCTTCCAGTCTCCGTATCAGGGTTGTCAGGAGATCAATGGTGGCAATGTGGATGTCTGGGAGGGCGCTCCATAGTTCGTCCTTCTCTTCTCTGCCGATGGCGGAGTTGAGCTGGGTTCCGTCCTGGCCTCGTGAGCCCTTCTTGGGAGGGAGGACCATGGAGATCCGCGCCGTCAAGTCGAGGAAGGAGGACACGGGGATAGCTACAGGCACCTTGGTAGGGCATCTCAACGACTCAGCAACAGTCTCCAAGAGCCCTACAAGCCGTTCTGCCCCGCCAGAGAGACCCGTCCAGGGGGGCAGCTCATCCGCAGAATCACTGCCGCCGTGTGGATCCTCGCCGTAGTCGATGGCTTTCCTGGTATAGCCACTGTTCGACTCCCACGACTCCTGAACAGCACGGAATACCTGGTCGGCGGTGGCGTGGCTGCTGTTGAGGAAGCCTGTGATGGTCTTGATCCACTCGTCCGCATTTCCGTTCTTGGGAGTGGTGTAGTGCTGCAGCACGAGGAGTTGCCGAGATGCGGTGCGCAGTGCTTGAGGGACAGCCAGCTTGTCTGAGGCAGTGGGAGCCAAGTATACCCTGAAGGTTGCCTTGACCTGGGCGCAAAAGGGGCGCAGAGTGGTCGGGTAAAGGGGAGTAATAGCGGATAGCGCGTTGGCTATGGTCTCCACGAGTCGCACTGGCGGTTGACCGGCTTTGGAAGACGCCGGAGACTTGAGAATCTGCAGACACGCGGTGACAAAGTCGCGGAGCGTGGGAGTCGCTATCTCCCTGATCAGGGCTTGATACTCATGGAGTAACGAGTATATCCTGGTCAGAGTGATGACTGCGATTTCTTTCGACTGGTACGGATCGTTTTTCTTGGGCGTTTTGTCAGTGCCAATGTAGTGAAACTTGTTAGGAGAATTGCAATACCAACCTGGAGTATGGACAGTAATCCTCGCACCCACGGCTCTGATGTTCGGAGACACTCATAACCACCGGCATCGATAACGCCCTTGATCAAAATTGCAGCAGAGAAGCGACCTGGAAGGCTCCTGCCATTGTTGAGTAGTGTTGTAATCTGTGTCCTCAATTTGTGCACGAGAACAGATGACTCGGAAGAGCCTTCTTTGGGCTTCTGGTCTGAGGGCTGGGACAGGACCCCTTGACAGCGCTGGATCTGCTTGAGCAACGATGGGCAGAGGCGCAGAATGTCTTCAGGCTCTGTCGAGGCCAGACGTCGGCAAAGGACTTGGAGGTCCGGAGGGAGTGACATGCTCATCTCGCGAAGGCGTGGTGTTGCTGCTCAATGGTATAATAGTAAGGTATATGGGACTTCTCAACATGCAGCCTTGAATGGCTGGTTGAGGCCGTCCACGGATATCCACGTCCCAGAAACAGATGGGAAAAGAAGGGAGAAAAAGAAAAGAGTAAAACCTGAGAGAATAATGGCCACGATTCTTTCTCATCAGCCAGCCTGCAAAGAGAAAGTGATGTGATGCGACGGCGGCCTGGGACTGAGGTCAATGTCTTCACAATCCTGTCTTGTCAGTCTCTCACAAGCTTCATGGGGGGGAAAAAATCCGATTCGGGTTAGAGAAAATCAACACGTCAGCCTGGCTCACGGGCTCGATGTACTCCGTACCTCTGGTATTACAGGGGTCTTGCAAGACAATCTTCAGTGTGGGGCAGCGGTTCCCAGGCGGAGCCTCGGCAGGCAGGACCCTGCAAAGCTTCCCCTGCAGCTGTCATCTCGTTCTCATCGAGCTGATGTATTGCGGCCTTCGGAAGAGAGCGTGCTTGCTCGTTGCTTGGACGCGGAGCAAGCACTGCGGCGGCGAGCTTGTGCAGTGCCAATGCCCCAATGCCCACTGCTGATGACAGAGGCGCATTTCCCACTACGCACACCACATTCCGACCCCAATCACCGTTTCCATCTTTAGAACGATCCAATTCCACGCTGATTGGCACTCTGTGGCACTCTGTGGCCCCCCGGTGGAGTTCCCCTGCCTTGCTGCCCCAGCTTCTCTCTAATTGACCACCATCGCATCCCCATCCCCATCCCAACCCAAGCACACCGCATACCGCATACCGCGTACCGCACACCTCAGCTCCCAACTTCGACGCGCTCCTTTCCCAATGACACTGCCCGACCCGGAGCAGCTCACCATCACATACTGACACCCAGCTGCCGAGCGACCATCCTCCCTACCGAACTGCGACCTATCGAGAACCACCCAGTCCCCTGCGCCTCTTTGATGCTCAACGTCGAGGTACAAGCATAATGGCTCCGAATCCCACAAAGGGGAGGAACTACCTGGACCAGCTTGACAACGCACGCTGCGACGGCGACTGGGATGCCGTCCCAGAGCTTGTCCGCAAAGTGCGCAAGCATGCGCCGAACCGCGCCTGTCTCGCCCTGACTGCCGAGATCGAGCACGGCATCGTCAAGTCCACAAAGTCTCAGAAGCCCGCCGCTGCACGACCTGCCACCGGCGAGTCAGGCGAAGTCACCGCCGCCGAGGTCGAGGTCGCGGAGCATCTGCCCAAGCTCCTGACTCTCGTCGACGAGGAGCACACATACGCCGAGGACAGGTTTCAGGCCCAGGTCTGCGTGGGCTGGCTGCACTGGGTTGTCGGCGAGTACAACCTGGCTTTCGTGCGCCTGCCCGAAGGCCTCGAGGAGAACCAGGTGGAGAGCTTGGAAAACATCTCAGAGTGGACGAGGGTCTGCATGCTCAAGTCCGCCTACCTGCGGGCCAACTGCCTGGCGCGCAACGGGAAGGAGGTCGACGCCCTCGCTGTTTTCGAGGCTGCAATCCCGCCGAGCTCCTTCTCGTGGAGCAGCCAGACGGCCAAGAAAGAGCTGCGATACTGGTCCGAGCTGTTCCTAACGGAATACTGCATGCTATTCAATGGATGTCGCGGCAAGGGGGACGTTTCGCTGGAAGACGATAATTCGCTGGCAGGCTTCCGGTCCTGGGCGAGGTGGTGGGGTACATCCAAGGGGCAAACATTGGCCGGTGGCTTTGGGTTCAAAGGATCGGTTCCGCGACGCCGTATATGGTTCGAGTATTACGAGGCCTTGTCGACAATTCTACAGGAGGACCTCGCCTACCCTACGAAACACCTTCTCCCTGCCCAAGGCGAGCCATCGGCGAGAGGCCAACTCCTGGTGGAGCTTCAGAGGGCAGAGAGCGCCTTCGAGGCCCTCTTGCTCAACGAAACCACGTTTCCCAAGGCCGACGAGGACAGAGAAGAGGTTGAGCTCTTTGTGGAGATGTTCATGCGGAACTGGACCATTCTCACCGGCCGGGGGTGGAGTGAAAGGGACCTGGGCCAGGGGGGTAAGGCGGGTCTCAGCGCATCTGCTCTTGACTTGCTCTACCGCGCAGCCACCAAGACTTTCCATTCCACTGCAATACTCAGGAACCTGTTCCTGGTGCACCTTTCTGTGGCCGAGTTCGACCTGGCCCTGAAAGCATTCGACTCGTACCTGGAGATTGTCAAGAAGGGAAAGGCTCGGGTTGAGAAGACAGGGCACCAAGAAAAAGCCCTCGATGACGATGCCACTGTACTCGAGACAATATGTCTTTGCATCTCGGTGTTGAGCCGTTTCGGCGAACGGGAGGCAGCTGACAGGGCGAAAGAGCTGGCTTCGGAGCTGGAGCACTGGCTTGGAAAGATCGAGTCGCCCCCGCCCAGCGGTGCGATGGCGCCTGTCAGGGAAGATGGAGGCAGGACTTCGGCCACCGGAGACCGTGTGCCAGCCAAAGTCCTGGCTTTGGCATGGCAGTCGATTGGGTTGGCCCAGGCACAGTGGGCTCGGACAACTTTCGACCCGGCGTCCCGGACGGAGATGCAAAAGAAGGCCATAAGGTCACTGCGTACCTCTCTCTCGGCAGACTTCACCACCTCTGCGGATGTGCGCGGCGTGTTTGCGCTCGGCCTACTGCTGGCTGAGCAGAGAGAACTCACCACCGCCATTGAGCTTGTAAAAACAGCTCTTCTGACCAGGGCACCGGGCGACGAGATGCTGGTACTGCACAACGGCCCATTCTGGCGTGAAAGATCGCTCATCCCACTCTGGCATCTCCTGTCTCTGTTGCTCAGTGCAAGGCAGGAATACATACTGGCAGCTAGAACCTGCGAGTGCGCCTTCGAACAGTTCAGAGATCCTGTTGTGCTCTTTGGGCGCCAGGCTCAGTTCAAGAGCGACCACCTGAACGAGGCGGAGAAGGACCCTGATGCGAGCCAAGGTCTGGTCGACGAGATGGACGATTTTGAAAAGGAGAACATCCTCGAGATCAAAATGACCCAATTGGCAATCGTTGAGGTCACCGAGGGGCCGAGAGTCGCCGTCAACGCCAGCCTGGAACTGTTGACTCTGTTCTCGCGGTTGTTCGGAAGCGTGCAGTCAAAGCAAAGCCTTGAACCACCGAAGCCGGCAGTTTTGCCAAGGACATCGGGCACCTTCAGGAGCATTAGGAGTGGCATCTTTGGTAATCGCAATAGTCGCGCGGAAAGGCGAGACAGCAACGGTACCGTACGACCTCCTGATGAGAACCAGGAGTCGACCCAACAACGCCCACAAACGCAACAGACCATACAGACCATCAGCAGAGCACCCACGATCCAGGTTACACAAGAGAACGGCAGCCCGCGGGCCCGCAGGAAATCGACCAGTAACGAGAAGCGGAGCGAGTCGGTCACAAGGAATTCGCTGCGAAAGCGAGACAGCCAAGGGCCAAGACGGCGCGCAGCGAGCACGGGGCCGACTCCGCATGTCGCGACGGTCGTTGACGGAGAGACCTTCTACACGCCGATGCCCGGACCCGAGGGCCTGCAGGCCTCCGATTTCTTCACCTTCGCCAACAAGCGCAACCCACTGTCGCGGCCCTCGTCTGCCAGCCGGGCGAACTCGCAGATGTCCGACTGGTCGGCCCGGCCACCTGGCCCAGACATGTCTGGGATCGCGCTGGAGGGCATAGAGCCTGTTGGTGCGGTGTTGCCGGTGATTCAATTCGACAAAGACCAGTTGAAGGCCAGGAGGAGTGCAATCCTGCTGAAGATCTGGCTCATGATCGCCGGCTTCTATCGCAGGGCTGAAATGTATGACGACGCCAAGGGTGCTGTCAACGAAGCGCAGAAACTGGTTCAGACGATGGAGTCGGATATGGGTAAGGTCTCGGCAGATAGTGGCAAGAAGTCACCGGGCTCTTCATCACTCAGGAAGCCCGGCTATGCCGGCCAGAAGTCGATTGAGGAGCTGTGGGCTGACGTCTGGAACGAGGTGAGTTGAGAGCTGAACCTGGTGGGTGCTTCAAAGTAGACACACTAACTCGACGCAGAATGCTCGTCTCCAGCTCGAAAAGGGGGATGTCGATGCCGCGCGCAAGGACTTTGAAGCCGCCCTCACGCATTTCCCTGACCACCCAGGCGCCGTCGTGGGATTGTCTAATATCCTGCTGGACCTCTACTCCGAGAAGACGGTCCCACCTCCCGCCTTCCCCCGTCTCGACCTCGTCGGCGGATCCGAGGCAATGCCCGGTACGGATCAAAGCACAAAGGAGGTCCTGTTTCCTGAACGAAAGCATGCGGACTCGCCCAAACTTCTACCCACAGGACCGCTCGGACTCGGCCCTTTCAAGAGTCAGAAACAAGAGCCATCGAAGCAAGCCAGCTTGCCTAAGAGCCCGGCCTCACTTCACCATGAGGGCAACCTGGAGCCACCGTACAAGGCAGCCTCGATACCGAAAGTAGACCGGCTCGCGTCCCGCGACAGGGCTTACGGGCTGCTGTCGAACCTCACGAAACTAGGAACCGGTTGGAACTACTCGGAGGCGTGGTTTGCACTCGCCAGGGCATACGAGGAGAGCGGGCAGCTGGACAAGGCCAAGGACGTGCTCTGGTGGTGTGTTGAGCTAGAGGAAGGGGCTGGTATCAGGGAGTGGGGCTGCGTAAACACGGGAGGATACGTCCTGTGACCGCCTCACGGGATTTTGCTTGTATATACAGAGACGTTCTCGACCGGCGGGTCCTGAGCTCAACATATATCGATTGTTTTTTAGGGCAGCTAGCGGTTACAATAGTGTATTTCTTAATGGCGAAGCCCTCTGGGGCAAGGTGTTGACAATCTGACGCCTGCTTTGAGCCTGTGGTCTTGATTGGCTTCCAATTGACTCTAGGAAAGGAACCTGGCACCTTCACGCCGTAGGTGGAGAGAGGGATGGATATATAGTGGATGGAAAGCCGTCTGGTAGAGGTCCAGAAGCTCCGGTGTGCACGGACCAGCGACGCGGTACGCGTCTGGACTTGCCCGCCCTTGTTTTTCCTCCACCACAGCCAAGCGAGAGCTGGCCCCTTCTCCCAATTGAGAGATCCCTACCCTACATGTGTTAAAACACGGTGCGGGCTTTCGGCTTCAGTGACGCAATCTGACCATCTGAGTCGTGCGTTCATTTACTACACCTACCGAGCATCATTTGTGACCATACACCATCAACAACACAAGCGAAGCAACAAAAACAGCCAAGCACCGCCATGCCGCGACCAACACGGTCTCGAGCTGCCGCGTCGCGCAGCAAGGCAGGCTCGTCGTCCGACGCAGCACCTGCACTGCCCGCCATGATGGACAAGGCGCCGATCGGATCTGACTCGACTGATAACATATACGGCGTCAGTGATCGCGAACTCGAGCGCCAGAGGATCAAGAAGGCAGCCGCGACGCCCGCGTCTGTCGACCGGTCTGCCGCCATGCCAGTGCGGACCACGCGCGGCCGCGCGAGCCAGAACAACAACGGCAGCGCGATCGACCAAGCCGCTCTGCAAAGCTCAAGGGGCAGGCGCGACGCCGCGATGGGAAGGCTCGAGGACCTGACGTCGACCACCAACGAGCCGCGCGACAGCTCCGACATGGTCGTCAGCCCCGTTGTCGAGGCGGGCCGCAACGTGGCGCCGATGGAGGGCTCGTCGCTCCTGGGGGGCCCGCGGCAGCACCGCGACCTGTCCGGCCTCGAGATCAACGACAGCGAGATCTTTGGCCACCTCGACAGCAGCTTTGACATGACGGGGGACAAGGACGGGGCCGACGCCGAGAGCAGCGGCACTACGGGACTGCAGGGGGGCACGCGCTCGGCTGACACGTCTTCCTTCAACGTCAGCGTGTTCAAGCGCCAGCCGCGCCGCCGCCGCCAGTCTAGTATCGTGGGGAGGGACGACGCGCCCATCCGCCCCAGCAGCAGGGGCCCGACCACGCCCGGCCTCAGCTCGACCTTCAGCGTGGGCAACTTCAAGAGGCGCGCGCGGCAGCCCAGTATCCTCCTGTCGTCTGCGCAGAAGGCCTCGATGTCTGTGCAGCGGTCGAGGGCCGCGTCTGAGGCTAGCGAGAATGCCGTCGCGTCTGACGGCGAGGAGGACTCCTTCCTGCCGGAGGCGGAAGGAACACCCGTGCGGCCGTCGCGGGGCCGGGTCAGTGCTTCGAAGGATGTGGTAGAGTCGGTGGAAGGTGGAACGCGTTCGAGGAAGCGGAAGTCGGTGGAGAGCCACGAGGTCGAGGTCACCAAGCGGAGAGCGGTTGAGGCAGACGACGAGCCATTGCACCAGTCCATCGAGATGGACGACCGATCTTCGCCACCCAGTGTCCTCACGCACACTCCAGAGCTAGATGATGACAGTGTCCTTGCCCCGCCAGCCAGCAGTAGCTCGTCCGAGGCTGGCAGCCCGATAGTGTGGCCCACCCTGAACGCGCTTGGGAAGAAACATCGCGGCCGCGCAGCTCGCCGTAGTACGCATACGCCAGTCCTTGACGACGATTTGTCTGACATGTCGGAACCGCCCTCCCTGACACACTCGCCGAATTTGACGGCAACGAAGTCGGTGCCAAAGGGCAAAGGAAAGGGCAAGACAGCCGCACGCAAGGAGTCGCCAAAACTGTCAACCGCTGACCTTGCCGCACTTCTCCCGCGCCGGCGGCACAAGGTTCGCCGGGATGACGATGGGTCAGAGAACGAAGGGAGTGCGCCAGAGCGAGATATCTATGACATCTCGAACCAGCCTCGGGTCTCGAAAAAGAAGACGACCCGGCCAGTGACTGGCCCGTCTTCCAAAGCAAACCAGACAAATCCAGCAAGATCCAGTGCCGCACCAGCGAAACGATCAACGAGACGGACGTACGGCTCACGGAGGTTCGACAAGGAGAACACTGCTGGCGGAGACACCATTGAGGTCGATGGGGACGCATCCACGCCCCTCGACGACACTGTCTTCGACGCGGACAACTCGGCCGCAACAGCAACCCAAGAGCTGGGCGAGGAGCTGCGGGCCGCGTCCAAGAAGTTCAAGGAGGTGGACAAGTGGAAGCTCGACTACGAGGAGGTCGTCGAGTCCTCGTCGCCGCTGCCGGAGGGGCGTTAGTGCGGGGTGGACTGTCCAGAAGGCGTTCTTGTTGAGGTTCTGTATCATGCACACGCGAGGTTTGGGATACCCATTTTTCTTGCTTGTTCTGTGGCGGAGTGGACTTCTGTGGCAATTCGGGCGGACGGTGGCGGTCACGATGGAGCATGGCATTTTTGCTAGATAGGACTTTCTAGCTTGAATGGGAACCCACGTTGCCTACCAGGACAGAGTTGATTTCGTGATCCCTTGCGGCCGAGGAGCTGAAGTCGGCGGCTGTGTTTCCCAGCTTCAATACCAGACTGAGAACCGACCATGAAAGTCTTCCTATGAACACTTGGGTACGAGACAGGCTCCAAATTACCTGTGCTGTCGCTCGCGGGGCTGACAACAGAGTGACCGCCGTCCCGGTGATTCATATCCCAATACACTTCTCTTGGGCCGGTCGTTCGGCGCAGCGCCGAGGCTGCTAGGAGCCGCGACCCACGAGCAGTTGCCGCTCGTCTCAAGCTCACCCAGGACTGTGCAACAACCAACAACGCCTCGTAAGCTTCTGCAGACATCTATCCGCCCCCTTCCGCCACCCGAGGTCAAGCTGTCCGTTTCGCTTGTCGGCCCATCGAAGTGAATTACATACACCTCATCGCGGCCCAGGAGGAACGCGCTGCTTCTGCGTCTGCATCATGCCCGCTGGTAAGCAGTTGATTTAGTGCAACGACCGCATCATTCAAGTGGCACGGGCAGGTCGTGACATACTCTGAGATCCCATCCTCCTGCCAAGGTTCCGAGGCGCGGAGAAAGATTCACGGATCATACCGAGAGCGAAACACTGTCTACTTGCTGCTCGACGACAGGCAGCAGGTGCGCCACCTGGTTGGCGTCCCGGAAAGCGGCTGTGACGGCGTCGGGGTGTAGCCCAGACATGCGCAAGGCCTAGATGATCAGTGTCAGAAATACAAGTCATAAATGAGCCCCCCCCCCTCCAGGGAAAAGGGGACGGGTTCCTGCGAGATGAGGGCGGGCCCCGCACTTACCCTCGTCACGTTGGCGTGGCTGTCCTCCTTGGCCGTGTACTCACGGATGACCTCGTCCTTGTCGAAGTCGACGTAGACGCGGGTGTCGCGGATGCGCACGACGACGCCGTCGAGGCGCATGTACAGCCTGCACAGCAGCAGCATGCGCTGCTCCATGACACGCAGCTTGCAGCTGAGGAGGGAGACGCCGTTGTCGTCGAGCTCGGACTCGAAGAGGACGACCTCGTCGAAGAAGAGGATGGGGTCGCGCCGCCTGAGCAGCTCCAGCGGGATCTCCGGCCGCGGGGCCGCACCACCCTCGGCCGGGGGCGGCGGCGCCAGCCTGCGGCCGTCGCGGGCGGGCGTCTCGGAGCCGCGGTAGGTGGTGCTGTAGCTCCAGTCGTAGGGCTTGACGACCTCGCGGATGTCGTGGGCGGACGACCTCTCGCGCGACGAGGACCACTCGCCGGCGTAGGCGACCTGCAGCATGTTGGCGCCCGTCTTGTCGACGGCGTCGAGGGCGGGCTCGGCGGCGAACTCGACGGCCCAGCCCGAGGCGGGGTGCCGCACCGCCACCAGGTTGTCGCCGAAGATCATCTCGGGCACGGGGATGCCCAGCCGCCGCGACATGTCGTCGATGGGGCCCGACTTGGAGATGGGGAGCTTGCGCGACGACACCTCGAACCTGCCCTGCCTGTGGGTCGTCGTCGCCTGCGCCAGCATGGTCGGCGAGGGGAAGGGCTCGTTGGGCGAGGTGATGTGGTTCATGGAGGGTGGGCGGCTTGCTGAGTGGCTCGCTTTTGCTGCGATGGGATGCGTGTAGCTTGCGGTGACACCCGGTTTTGTGTTGCTTGGTGGGGGTGAGAGTGAGAGTGAGACGTCGGCGGAGGGTGTGAAACTGTACTGACGTTCTTGTCCTGGGCCTTGGGGTTGTGAGAGCTCTGCCAATGTGCTGCATGTGGGGTATATCATACGTACGCTTGGTCTATAAGCTACGGTCCTGCCACGGCCGCACACATTCCGGAAGCCTTAACTGAGTAAAAATCGGTCAGGCATCTTATGTTTACCTCCTGCACTATGAGTCTGAAGCTGGCATTGTAAAATAGCTTTCGTAGCAATGCCGTCGTTCAACCCGTTGGCTCACTTGTGTTGGCAGCCCCGATTGGCGGTCACCTCATCAGTCTTTGCAATGACTGCAACCTCTCTGAGGGATGGGCTCATTTAATCCCCTCGAAATCCAGAAACCTTAATTATTGCATGGATCGTATCGACTTCTGGCTTTCACTTTGTTCTTCGCGGTAAGATGGGCTCGCAAGACCAGGGGAAGTGAGAGGCGAATGAAATGGAAACTTGGACCTGGGCACAGTTCCAAGTGTGCCTTTCCAAAAATAGACTTGGACAGCTCACTGTGATGCAAGGGCCTCTATTTTAATTAATATGCAAGTAGATACACGAAATTTTGTTGGCATTGATAAATGGGTGCTAATTAAGTCCTGGTTGGTACACATCATGAGCAACTAAGAGTGTCTCTCGCGAGTTCACAAGTGGTCTTGACGACGAGCCCATTCCCAACGCGACTACATCTAAAAAATAAGGCCCGAACATGGATATGGGCAACTCGTCATAAACCAAGGAGACGACTGGCTTGAATAAAAAGTCGGTTATATCGGAAGGGTGGTTGAGAGCCGCATGACAAGGATGTGTCCCGTAGCCTCCGCAACCAGGGAAGCGCACATGTGCCCCACATTTGGCACCGTTGCTCGGCAACTGGCCCAAATATCAACACGAGTTTCCAGATCCAGCCACCAGGAAATCCACCTCCTGCCCGCTTCTACAAACCAGACCCAGGCAACCAGATCCTGTCATCCGCCTCTGCAGTATCCCACACCACCACCACCGCCTCCTCCTCCTCCTCTCACCCGGCCCCTCACCTAGACGATACTACGCTCGCGCACAATTGAGACTGCCTTCTTTTCTCAATTCGAACCTACGACGCCAAACTGTCAGCGAGTTGCAGCGCCGACGGCATCCTCCCCCCTGAAGATGGCAGCCACCCGAGCGCTGGAGAATGGGCTCCAGCGTATGTCCATCACCGATGAGAACAACCCCGGTGAGGCAGGTCGCATATATCAAAAATCAAAGGTGAGCATCAATTCTCATGGCCCGCCGAGATCTTCCCATTTTGATGAAGCTCCTGATTGCTTAGACTGTCGCCTCCTCCTCCGCACAGCTCTCCCAGTCTATCAGCCGGCCGGGCCTCTTCAAGGTTGCTCTTCAGTCTCAAAACACAAACACAGTCGCAACCGTGACACTACCTTCCCAAGCTGCGCAAAGAAAAGGCCAAGCAGCTGCCACATCGTCTGCCACCTCGACATTACCCCCATCCCCAACAAAGAAAAATGCCCAGTCCACCACTGTCACTCTCCCCTCCCAAGCAGCACAACGGAAGGCCCAGGTGGCCAGCAGCAACCCTCCCTCGCCGACCAAGAAGACCAAGTCCAGCTCCGCCAGCTCGACCGTCTCCCGCAGGTCAGACGAGGCCGAGGCGGAGCCCGACCAGCAGTCCCAGCAGCTGACCCTGCTGGACGAGCCCCGGGTCTTCCACCTGGGCATGTTCGAGATCGGCAAGCCGCTGGGCAAGGGCAAGTTCGGGCGCGTGTACCTGGTCAAGGAGCGCAGCAGCGGCTTCATCTGCGCGCTCAAGGTCATGTACAAGTCGGAGCTGCAGCAGGGGTCCGGCGTGGAGAAGCAGGTGCGCCGCGAGATCGAGATCCAGAGCAACCTGCGGCACCCAAACATCCTGCGCCTGTACGGCCACTTCCACGACCCCAAGCGCATCTTCCTCATCCTCGAGTACGCGAGCCAGGGCGAGCTGTACAAGCTGCTGCGCAAGGCGAACCGCTTCCCCGAGTGGAAGGCTGCCCAGTACGTCGCGCAGATGGCCTCGGCGCTGAGGTACCTGCACCGTAAGCATGTCATCCACAGGGACATCAAGCCTGAGAACATCCTCGTTGGCATCCATGACGAGATCAAGATCTCGGACTTCGGCTGGAGCGTCCACGCCCCTACTCACAGGCGGGCCACTCTCTGTGGCACGCTGGATTACCTCCCGCCGGAGATGATCAAGTCCGGCAGCAAGGACAACTGGTATGATGAGAAGGTCGACCTGTGGAGCCTGGGTGTCCTGACATATGAGTTCCTCGTTGGCGAGGCGCCCTTTGAGGACACGCCGGTGATGACCCAGCGACGTATTGCCCGGGCAGACATGACTATCCCGTCCTTTGTCAGCCCTGAGGCTAGAGACCTCATCAAAAAGGTACGAGCTCACAGCACCGAGGGAGGTTGCAACGCAAGGCTAACAGTCATTTACAGTTGCTGGTACTGGACCCGGAGAAGAGACTGCCTCTCGAGGACGTCCACACGCACCCTTGGATCCTGAAGCACTGCGTCAAGGGAGAGCGTGCCACCGACCGGGAGAAGAGTAAATGACCCAAAATTTGCATTGAGTGGATGAGCGGAGGCATTGGCGGCTCTCAGAAAGTGCCCGGCCTTTGATGTGCCCCGCTGTGGTGTGTAGTGACATGCTTGTTTGTATTTGTAAGGCGTTAAGGTACTCACGGTGGTCTGGTGCCGGCAAAGGCGTAGGACATTGCAGGGTTCGGGATTCTTTTTTTCCTCGCTGGCATTTAAGCGTTTCTTGTTAATCCTGATCGTTTCTGCAATAGCGTGAGCTCAATCACGACCGGGGCTACAGCATATATGTACACAGGCGGCTCACCAATTCCATCGTCTGCACCAATACATTTCTGTTTAGCGTTAAGTGGTATCATGGTATATATATATCCTGCCCGTTTTATGTCACCTTTGATTTCTCACTCATCTATATACCTCGTCAAAGGGCCGTGTGTCCGAGAAGCACGAGTCCCAGACCTCGTTGACGACCTTGACGGCCTGCACGTCGTCCTTGACCCACGGCCTCGCCATCATAGACTGGACCGCCCGCCGGCGCACGCAGTTCTGGAATTGTTCCGTGAGTGTGTAGTTGCCGCGTGTGAAGACTTCTCGTGACCATCTGCACTCGCCGCTCAGCATCGACGCTCGTATCTGTGAGAGGAAGAAGAAGAAAAAAGCCGTTAGCTATACACAATTTTCCCTTCTGTCGTTGCCAGACACACTCCATGTAACAAAAAGAGTCCAACATACCTCTGTGCAAGCCGCCTGCCGCAGGTCCCTCTCCCCGCGGAAGTCGACCTCGAACCGCAGCTGGTCGTAGGCGTGGACCATCTCGTGCGCGAGCGTGTCCTCGAGGTGGCCCCTGTTGCGGACCTCGTTGGCGCAGATGAGGATGCCGTGGGCGGGCTCGAAGCCGCCGCTCTGGCGCTCGACCTGCAGGGCCGCGGTCAGGCGCGCCGGGCAGCGGCGGCAGAGGACGTTCTGCGGCGTCATGCCCTGGCCGTGGTTGAGCTCGGCGATCCTGTCGTTGAGGAAGCGCACGGTGGGCGAGTAGGCGAGGAGCCAGTCGCGGTACTCCTCGCACCGCCGGACGTCGCGGGCCTCGTTGGCGCGGTAGCGGCTCTCGCGGTAGTGGAAGATGCCCTCGTTGGTCACCTGGCCCGTGAGGATCTTGAAGTAGTTCACCCACCACTGCGTCTTGGGGTCGAAGCCGGTGCGCTCTGGGTTGTTCTCGAGGTAGAGGTTCGGCGTCTGTTGTTGTTTGTTGTTGTTGTTGTTGTGTTGTTCTGGTTGGTCTTGTGGGAAGGTGCTAGGAGCTGGTGTGGGTGTTGGTATTGATGTGGACGAGGAGTCTGAGCCCGAATTGCTCGGGGCTGTTGTTGACCACCAGGCCATGATTGCAGACGACGAGTTGCCCTCGCTGGCCAGGCTACGGCTAGAGTGCAGTACTTGCGCTGCGTTGTGTAGCTGCCGGTGTACTTGATGCCGGTCCTTCGTCGCGGGGTGGTGGTGTGGTGGTTCGTTGGTGCGTTGTTGCATGCGAATGTGGTGTTCGTGGGGTTTTACTCAGCCCGGGTGACACGGTCCTGTCGTGTATGCACAAGGCCCGTCGCCGAGGTTCTACTGGACCGAGACTGAGACTGGGACTGAGTCTGATGAGACTGTGCCAAAAAAGCTGAGCTCATCCCCCCAAGAAATTTGGCACCAGGGAAAGGCCAGGCCCAGACGGCAGGGACGGAACGGACAGGGATCGGCGGGCAGGGATCCACCGCCGTGGGCTCTCCGCGTTTTCAAAACGGACCGGCGGTCCAAAGGCGACCGAACGGCGAACACCACCCACCCAACCACCCAGGTTTTGCCCCACCGGGTCCCGCGCCCTCGACCCTTGGCAGGTAGTCATCGAAACCTGTCAAGGCCCTCCTGCGCAGTGAGCACTGAGCAGCAGTGAGAACCGCTTCCTTGGTACGGGGACCTTGCTTACTTGCGCCGTGCGGGACAGCAAGGCTACTCGGCAGCGCGCAGCACGCAGCTCTCGCTCCCCGTTGTAATTCGCTCCCCTATCCGAGCCTCCAGGGGTACTTGCAGAATCATCACACCATGGATCCCAGCGACGAGTCGCAATGTGAGTAGTGCCCGTCAATTGATGAAAAGGGCTCTCCATCCCCCACGCTCTCTCTCTGCCTCCTGCTCTATGGCGCTCACTCGTCCTTTCCGGCTCGTTTTTTGGGCTGTTGGCTGATGAATAGTGGCAGTCATGAAGGGCCCAAAGTCTCTTGGGATAGTCATCAAACTTGGTGAGAAACCTTGCCCCCGTCCTGGACTTCAAAAATTACAAGTTGAGTCTTGTAACACGAATACATATACAAAGCTGACTCACAGACACACCCATACAGGAACCAGTTCCATAGTAGATGAGAAGACTCACCAGCCCCTCCTGTCAAACCTGTCCCTCATAGTCGAGACTGCCCACAAACTGAGGGAAGATGGCCACCGAGTCGTCATTGTCTCGTCCGGCGCCATTGGCGTCGGCATGAGGCGCATGGAGAGAGACAAGAGGCCAAAACATGTCGCCCAGCTCCAGGCCCTCGCTGCCATCGGCCAGTGCCGTCTGATGAACATATGGGACAGCCTGTTCAGCCACCTCAAGCAGCCGGTGGCGCAGATTCTACTCACCCGAAACGACATAGCAGATGTGAGCCTACTCTTGCCGACTCCGATACTCGCTTGAAAGACATCGAGTAAGTGAGCCGAGTGACTGGCTAACTAACTGACCGTTTCCTAGCGTTCGAGGTATCTGAACGCGCAAAACACTTTCAACGAGCTGTTGGACCTGGGTGTCATCCCCATCGTGAACGAGAACGACACCATCGCAGTCTCGGAGATCAAGTTTGGAGATAATGACACACTATCCGCCATTACGGCAGGCATGGTCCACGCCGACCTCCTTTTCCTCATGACCGATGTCGACTGCCTGTACGACAAGAACCCTCGCACGCACCCGGACGCCCAGCCCATCGAGGTAGTAGAGGACATAGCATCCATACAGGCCGACACCTCCTCGGCCGGCTCGTCCCTCGGCACGGGCGGGATGTCGACCAAGCTCGTCGCCGCCCGCCTGGCCACCTCCGCGGGCGTCACCACCATCATCACGCGGGCCTCCAACCCGGGCAACATCATCAAGATCGCCCAGCACATCCAGGCCATCAAGTCCCCCGGGTCGAACCACTCGCACACCAACGGTGAAGGCCACCACTCCCCCCAGGCCGAGGACCCCCTGGCGCAGTCGAGGGCCTCCGTCCAGAGCATAGAGCTCAGCTGGCCCGACGTGCCCCTGCACACGCGCTTCCTCCCCTCGCCCTCGCCATACCGCGACCGCTCCTTCTGGCTGCTCCACGGGCTCAAGCCCCACGGCGACGTCTACATCGACGCCGGCTGCTACCGCGCGCTGCTCGACAAGGCCGGGCTGCTCCCCGCGGGCATCGTCGACGTCGACGGCCACTTCGGCCAGCACGAGTCGGTGCGGCTGCTCGTCGTCGAGCGGGACGACGCCGCCGCCGCCGCCGCCGCGGGCGAGGCAGGCGGAAGGCCGTGGCGCGGCGAGCCGCTCGACGTGGGGCGCGCCCTCGTCAACTACTCGTCCACCCAGGTCGCCCTCATCAAGGGCCACCAGAGCAAGGAGATCGAGGGCCTGCTGGGCTACGCCGACAGCGGCTACGTCGCCGAGCGCGAGCACATCACCTTCTTCATGAGCAGTAGGCCGCAAACGCCTATACCCTCCACGTAGGTGGCCGTTGCGGGTGGAAGGGGGGGGAGGTTGTTGTTCGTCGAGCTTCAACAAAGCCATGGGATACCCCGACTAAAAAGTGATTTTACAACTGATAGAGGAAGGCTTTTTTCTTGATAGAGGGCCCCGGCTATAAAAAAGTATATTCAACATGTTCATGCATGGCGGAGGCCCAAAGATGGTTGGATATGGATTGAATAAGACCAATGCCCATTTTCCTGGCCCCAGTACGGCCACCACCCCTCGAGGCGGGCTGTCCTTTGGACTACATGTTGCAGCTGCTATTATATGATATGTCCCGGTCAATACCCGCTCGAATGACACTCAAGAGGATAGACAAGAAAGGCCATCTTTTGTCGTACCCCAACACAATCGGAAAGTTCAAGTGCTGTAAAAGGTCTCGATTCGCTCTTCGGCCTATTCACAACGCTCGCACCAATACGGCAGTGTCACTGCCGATCGACTATACATCTAACCAGGTCTCAAGGCCCAAGAGAGTGCTGGGCCACCCACCCGATTAGGGCGAGCAACACTCTTTTGATTGTGATATCTAGGCAAAAGGTAGCCAGGCTCACCCGCAGATGCACTTTTTGGTGACATCTCCGAGCCGGCTTGGTTTTTTGAACTCCAAAACGCCTCCCGAAATGCTTGTTTGTGCTTTTTGACTCCATATACGAGTCCTTCTCCGGCGCGGCACTTTTGGTGTCCAGCCTGTGTCGTTGCACCCTCTCCCGCCCAAGTCCTGGCATACGGGCTTCTTTCTCCCTCCCTCCCTGGCGGTGGGTGATATACGGGGTTCCAAGACCCGATTGCCCAACCAACCTCTCCACTCCTCTTCAATAACGGGACGGACATCCATCCACCCCACCTCGACAAAGACAAAAAGCGTGCCCCCCTTCAGCCAGTCGCGAACAGGTTGTCCTCGTCCCGCAGGTACTCCCCGCAGTCCGCCTGCCGGAAGCACGTGATGCCCGTGGGGTCGAGCCTCCTCGCCTCGGCGGTGGAGCGCGCCGTGACGCCGAAGCCGAGCGGCGTGTCGTTCATGGAGTAGACGACGACGCCCTGGTGCTCCGGGCAGTCCTCGGACCAGCGGCCCACGTGCGCCTTGACGATGTTGCCGCCGTAGAGGAAGGGCATCTCGCCGTTGGGCTTCACCCAGATCTTGTAGCGCGCGTGCTCGGCCAGGATGGGCAGCGACGTGATGTGCAGCCTGAACTTGCCCGACTTGGTGAACTTGCCGAGGCAGATCCCCAGGGAGACGAGCTTCTCGCGTTCTGTTTTTGGTGGCGGGGGGGAAAGGTGGTGTTAGCCTTGCCCTGGGCTTTTCATCTTCTGTCGTTCTTCGTCTCTCGGGGCACCAGCCTGCCCTTCCCTCCGTGAAGGGGGGGGTGATTGCAGGCGAGGAGGAGTTGAAAGGCAAGAGGGGGGTGAGGAGGCCTTTGACTTACCAATCGACACGGCCAGGTTGGCTATGGACAGGCGGACATAGTAGACCCTGTCCTTGTGTATCCTGAAGACGTAGCGGTCGGCGTTGGGCGAGTCGTCCAGCGGCGCGATCAGGTTCTTGAGCGAGTTGCCGGTGTAGTGCGCCAGCTTCTGGAAGAGCGTCTGCGTCTCTGTTTCTGTGAGGGGGCGCATCTTGTCTGGCTGGCTGGCTGGCTGGACCGATTGACCGTACGACAGCTGACAAGGACTGTTCCTTTGGCGTTTGGTGATGCGGGTGGAAAGATTGCGACTGGCGACCAAGAAAAAAGATACGGCCTCGCCGATAAGATAAGCCGGCCCCACACATTAGTTGCGAGACCCTGTGAGCCTCTCTACGATGGAAAGGCCAAGCAAATACGTCGTGCTCTTCTAATCCCGTCAAGTTTTCTGTTCGTAGATCGATCACGTTGGGGATTGGCTACAAATGTGAAATGTTCAAGGCTTGCGAGCAGCCACATCACGACGACTCCGTATAATCACGCACTGGGTGTCGGTCAGTGTATGCACCATCACTTCATTCTCCAGACCACGACTGCTACCTAAAACACTGAAACCCCTCCGCAATAGAATGTGATTGCATCCTGTATAACTCCTGGGGCACATTACTTCATGAACTGGTCTACTGGCCAGCTTGGTCCCGAAGGTGCTTTGGAACCCACTTCCCGGGGGCACGCGAGGCAGTCAGAGTCTCCGAGGGGGCGTCCCGTCCATTCTCGCCCCTGCCGGAGCCCTGGCGAGCCGGTGTGGGTGCGCTCCGCTCGGACTCAGGTGCGGCATCGCCACCAGCTTCACGCTTGGCAGCCTCACGGTCACGCCAGCTGGTAGCAGGCTTGCCACCGCGCCCAGCCAGGTTGAGACGAGGAGGTCCGGATGGTCGGTCGCCAGAGTCGGCACGCTCAATCGCCGGGACACGCTCGGCAGGCGCGGCGCGCTCGACCGGTGCCGGGCGCTCAGCCGGTGCCGGGCGCTCGGCCGCCGCGGCCCGTTCGAACGGTGGCGGCGTAGCACGTGCAGGTGCGTCGGATGAAGTGGTTTCACCGGCCGCCTCCTTCGCAGCCTGGCGCTCACGCCAGCTGGGCTTGTTGCCAGCCAGTGCCAAGCGCGGTGGGCCAGAGGGCCGATCTGCCGAGTCGGAACGCTCCAGAGGAACTGTGCGGATGGGGACGGGACGAGCCTGCTCCTTCTCCCTCTGGCGCCTCGCGAGCGCCTCCTCCTCGCGACGGGCCTGCAATGCCGCCTTCTCCAGGGCCTCCTGGCGCTCTGAGTCGCGCTGCGCCTTGATCCGTGCCATCTCCTCGCGACGCTGGGCCTCGCGTTGCTCGCGCTCCTCCTTCTCGCGGGCAGCCCTCTCCTCGGCCTCCCGCAGGGCCTGCTCCTTCTCCTCGCGCTCCCTCTTCTCGCGTATCTTCCTGTCCCTGACCTCCTTCTTGCGAGCGGCGATCGCCTTCTCCATTTCCCTCTCTGCCTCACGACGCTTCTTGTCAAACTCGTCGCGCCGACGCTCATACAGGTTCTCCTTGAATGTCTCGTAGAAGGGGACAAGACGCTCCACACGGTGCTTCAGCTCCACATTTTCCTTGTGCTTGCGCTTGGATTCGATCAGAGTCTCCTGCTTGGTCTTCTCGTAGGCGGCGAGATCTGCGGCGCGCTGCTTCTCGTAATCCTCACCCAGCTTCTTGGCCTCCTCCTTACGGAAAGCACGCTCAAGATGGTCGATACGCTTGCCAGTTATGCGAAGCTTCTCGTTGACGTCGTTCTTCTCACGCTCAAGCTGGGCGAGCTTGATGGCGCGGAGGCGGCTGCTGTCCAGGTTCGCCAGGTCGTCAGGGTCGATGCCGAGTTGCTTGGTTCCAATCTTGAGCTCCTTGATGGTATTCTCGATCTCGATCTTGTGGATCTCCTCGCGCTCCTTCTGCAACCTTCTCTGCTCACGCTCCTTGAGCTCCTGCTGCAGCCGCTGCGCCTCAGCCTCCTGGAGCTGCTGCTCACGGAGACGCTTGGCGTTTGCATTCTCCCGCTCGATGCGCGCACGAATCTCAGAGGCCTGTTCCTTGCGCTTCTGAATAACCTCCTTGCGGGCGAGGATCTCCCGGTGCTCCTCATCAGCGCCTGCCTTGGCCCGAGCCAGAGCGGCCTGGCGAGCCTTGATACGATCCTCATTGAAAGTGGGATCAATGTAGTAGCAGGTGGTGTGCAGAGTCTTGAACAGCCGAGTCAACTGGGTCCGCACAATCTCTGCGGGAGTGCTCTGCAGTCTCTGGACAGATCCTAGGCCAGCGTCGGCCTCGGCAGAACCGCCCGCGGAGCCGGCGCTGGCAGCCTTGGCCGACGAGAAAATGTCCTTGTCAAAGCTCAGCACACCGGTGGCATGGTCCATGCGAATGGCAAGGTCGCCCTTCTTGTTACCGTTCATGATGAACTTCTCGATGGTGGCACGGGTAACCTGGAAGGGCTCGGGGAACTTGGCAAGGCCCTCCACGTAAGAAAGGTCGACAGTCTCGTACACCTGAGACAGCTGCTGGAACAAGCGCGTAAGAATGACCTGTTGCAGAGGCAGGACATACTTCTGCATGTCAGGGTCCGCGCCAATCTGCGCCAGGATGGGCGAGATCTTCTCGCAGATGGAGAGGGGATGGAAGTCAACCTCGAGGATGTTGTAGAGATCCCGGATCTCAGGGCGGACACGGCGGATGAGCTGCTTGGCACGGATGTCCTGGAAGAGGACAGCACGGGTAGGCGCCGAGTTCATGCCCAGCAGGTGAGTCAGACGGGAGTTCTTGTTCTTCCTGGCCTCGTCAAAGTCGACCATGGCACCACGGGAGCGCGAGGTGCTGATGACGGGGATGGACAGGGCCGACAGCAGGACAAACGACGCAGCCTTCTGCAGGTCGGCCTCGGTGGCCGCCGGGTTGTCGGACTTCTTGCTCTGGCCGGTGGCCACGGAGGTGGCCGACTGGCGGAGGAGCTGGTAGTAACGGGACCAGGCAGCGGCGTGGAACAGGTAGTTCTCGCCGACGAGGAAGATGCGGGTGAGCTTCTCGTAGTAGTTGGCCATCATGATGTTCTTTGGCGGGCGCTTGCTCAGGTTGAGGAGGGTGTGAATGTCCTCGACGCTGCGGAAGGCCTCCTGCCACAGCTCCAGCTCGACGGCGACGTTGAGCTGCTGGAAGCGAGTCTCGAGGTGGCGCTGCAGCGTATCAGGGTCGTTCAGGTTGATAGCGTGCATCTGCTGCGAGTACTTGGCAGCGGTCTGGACGTGGTTGCGGAGCAGCTCACACAGGCGGCGGAACTCGGTCTTTCGGGTGTACTTGAGGCAGAAATCGAAGGCCTGCATGGCAGTGCTCTGGTATAGGATCTCGAGGCGGGCATTGTTTCGGAGGATGTCGAGGACTGTCCGGTATGCCTCCCAGAGGAACTTGAGCCACGGGGTGACGATAGCACGATCCGTGCGGTCCTTGGACTGCTCGCCGGAGACGGTGGCGAGCAGGATTGACTCTGGTGTCTCTGTAGCCTCCAGGTCATCGACGCCAGCCTCGCCTGTGGTGGCGTCAATGCTGGACTGGACCTCGTCGGCCTTGGCCTGGGCGGCGGTGACCTTGTCGGCAGCGAGCTCGAGGAACTTCTTAAGGACCAGCTCGATGGTGCCGATGTTGCTGTTCTGTGCGATGTTCTTGTACTGGAACATGGCGTCCTTTGTCAGCTTGCCCTTCTTCTGCTCGACGGACAGCTCGACGAGCAGGAGCATGACGGGCTCGAGCGACGCGATGGGGACATTTCGTGATCGCTTCGAGGTGATGTGCTCGTGCAGCAGGGTCAGGGCGGCTGGAGCCTGGCCGACGCCGATGAGCTCGTGGGCGCGCTTGAGGACATTTTCGGGTTTTTGATGCGGCGGGGGCGGCATGATGGGCAATCTGTGTCCTGTCTCCTCTCAGGCTTGTGGAGGTGGTTGAGGGGGAGGGGGAGGAAGGGGGGAGGAGATTCCCAGGGCGCGAGAGTCAACAGAATTTGCTTCGAGACCAAAAGTCGATGGACTCTGGCTCTGTTGATTCTCGTGGGAAAATCTGCCTGGTCTGAGGGACGGACTGGGCAGTGAGGTCGGGACAATGACAGGCAGCAGAAAGGGCCCGGCCTAGTCAAAACTCTGCCTACTGGCAAAAAAACTTGGAGAGGGAGGGCCGGTGGGTTTGCCTGGTTGTGTTGTGCGAAACGCCTAGTCCGAAACGGGAAGCGGTCAGGTCACGTGCATCCGATGTTTCTGAACGCGTTCGCAAGTCCCCGAGTCCCCAATGTAGCCATCGAAGCATTAAACAAATCGAAATTGAGTAGATGGGGGGTTCCTCGTCCTAGAGGTTGATGATGACTATGCTGGAAGTACAGGGCGGGCGGGAAGAAGTGCTTTGCTGATAACAATGATGCCGTTGGTGAAAGGACCGACGGACTCGGGACATTCGGGCATTCAGTCCAACAGACACGTTCTTAGCTCGGCGGGGGGGTTGGTGTCATAGCATTGGCATTGGCATGGCATGGCATGGGGCAGGGGCATAGGCCTGGGAGAGCAAGAGTACCCCGCCATTCAAGCACACGTGAGGGTACAGTACCATCCATATTAACATCTCAATAGACAATCCTCGACGAGAACATCTCGATAAATGCACCGTGAGGCCTTCCTCTCGCTACTCCTGACAGAACCCCTGAGATGGATGTTAGTGCCTCCCGCTCGGATGACCCAAGCTTTTCTCCGACACGACCTTCGAGCTTGATGGGTTTGATAAGCTTCCCCGAGGTCAGAGGTCAGACACCAGACACCAGTTGCTTTGAAGTATATATAGTACAGAGTACATGAACATGAGTGAAGGTAGGAAGATGCATGACAGGTGCGATAGAGTAGTTGAGTGACTCGCCGAGAACTCTGGAGGGCTGCTCGCTTATGTAGACGATTGTGTCTATGGTTTCAGGGTTCATAGACAACAGGATGAACGAACGGGGCCCCGAAGAAAGCTCAGATTTGGCCGAGTCCCCACGGCTGATAAAATAAAATGTGTGTTTGTGTGCGTTTGTGCGCGTGTCCGTCCAGGTCTGAGCACAAGTTGGATGGATAATCAAATGGTGAGACAAATGGGTTTGCACATGAGGAGAAAAAGTCTCATTTCCGCGATGGGGTAGGAAGTGGGGAGAACGCCGAAGAGGGCAATTGGCAATTGGGACGAGGCCCGGGCGGGCGGGCCCCCCCAGGAGTTGCTAGGAGGGCTGGACGGCTGGACGGTTGGACGGTTGAGGCGACGAGCGCTGCAGTCGTCCGTCCTACCGTTGGAGCCAACTGTCCAGCTGCAATCTCTCAGAGACCATCTTCCGAGCCAATCGCCGCTCTCCAATCTGGCTTGATTCACGTATTCTCCCTATTGTTGCTTTGCACATCTCCCCTAGAAAAGCGAGACCCCAGCAGCAATTTTCTTTTTTGCCATCTTATTCCTTTTTCTTTCCACCGTCCCGTGCGTAGTGTAGAGTCAGTCTCTTCTTCCCGTGCTCTGTGTGTGTGTTTATATGAGAGGTCAAGTCACCCCCAAGTACTATAGTACGCCCGGCCGTCCAATCTGCCAAGGGAGAGGAAAAGAAGAAAAGAAGCAAGCAGTGCTACCTGCTTGAATGCAGCTCCAGCCCCGGCCTCAGCCCCAGCCCCGGCAGCAGCAGCAGCAGCAGCCTCTGACCTCTGACCCCTGACCACCCTCCACCCTCCACCCTCCGCCCTTCCATCCATTCACCCACCCAGCAACCCGGCCAGGCCAACCTTGATTGCAGTGTTGCAGTGCAGCGCAGCTCAGTGCATCCCACCTCACCTGCCCAGGTCGATAGTGGATGTTTGCAGGTCCTCAGTGCTCACCGCATACCCCGAAGCCCCGTCCTCCCCATCCCCGATCCGACCAGGAGCCGGGTGCCCAAGTCTTCCCTCACGTAGAGTACCTGGTCTAGCAGTTCTAGGTAGTGTAGGAGACTAGGAGTAGGCATACCCCCCATGTACCTTACCATACCCGTCTGTTCCCCGGGCCTGGGTCCACCTGCTTACCTGATCGCCGCAGCAGCACTCCCAGCAGCACTCCCGGCTGTCCTCCCCAGGGCCGGCTTCTCCTCTTCCCAACCCGCTACTCGCTACTGTCGACTGCGCTCTCTGCACTGCACAGCTTCATCAAAGCGTGTTGTCGCCGTCCTCCAATTCCTCATTCCCTCCTTTGCACATTCCAATCCAGTCCAATCCAACCCGCCGTCCTCTCCTTTGATAGCCCACCAATACCTGCCCGCACTTCTTGCCGAGCCTCAATCGTAAGTCAAAAACCCTTTTTTCCCTCCCCTTGTGCAGCCCTGCGACCCCAACGTCCGATCGATTGCCAATCGTCCGTCCTACTGTCCTACTGTCGTACCCTTTGTCAAACCTCACCGTTAGAGACTGGTGATCCGCAAGCCCAGCCCAGCCCAGCCAGCCCGACCCTCCGACCCTCCGACAGTCCGACAGAGAGACAACATCAACCCACCCCCCATCCTGTCGCCCGTCATCCGTCAAACCAGGCCCCGTTTCAATCGGCACCCCCTTCCACCCAGCCATTGCTAACGCCCACCATGCTCGAACAGCACGACCAAGACTGGGACAAGGATCGACTCCGCCATCACGCAATACCCCAGTCACCCGCCCGACCCGACCTCGCACTTGGAGGCTCTGATTCCGCACACTCGTCGTCCCCTCCCCGACGGCCCTCGCGCAACCGGGCCAATTCGTCATCAAATCCCTCTCCCGCCGCCACCATGCCTCAGTACACTTCTCGTGATGTCGGCGACCCGACCCAGATCAAGAAGAACAAGCAGAGCATGGCGGATCTGAAGCTGCGCCGCCTGACCGAGCTCAACAACCGCCTCCGTGAGGACCTAGAGAGGGAACGTATCCCCGTCAGCCAGGCAAGCAAAAGGTAAGCGTCGGCCGAGTCGTCCCGGCCGAGCATCGTGCGCTGACACGAGGCGCCTGCCACACAGCATCATCGCCTACTGCAACAGCACCCGAGATTACATGGTCGTCACCGTCTGGGGTGTTGTACCAAAGGGCGAGGACCCCTACGCGCCACAACAGAGCGGAGGTTGCTGCTTGGTCATGTAATATCTGCGACGACAAATCAACGACGGATGCGATATATCTCAGGGATCTCGAATCGATGAAAACCCCCCACGATGAGCGGCGATCTTCGAGACACACGAACGGCGACGGCGACCTTCCGGCGAGGAAGGATATCTTGCGTTTTGCCTTGTGCTTTATTTGTTTGCTCGGCCGGCGTTGACACGCGGAAAACGGAAACCCGGCGAAACTTCCCTGGCCGTCAGGGCCACGTGACAGAAATAGGCTGCGGAGCGAGCACGAAACGAACGACGAAAGGGGACACCCGACCCGGTCCCCAGGGGGGAAAAACAGAAAGGGCCAGAATCGATATACCCGCCCACGCCTACCCGGCCTCCCGCCGCCGTACCTGCCCTGGCCGTGGAACCCGAGGGAGGAGAGACAGAGGGCCTCCTCACATGGGGTGGTTACGATAATGGTCTTGTTTTATATTTCTTCATACAAACCTCTTGCTTCTGGGCTTTGTGGATACCGGCAAGAGGTATATAATTCTGCATGCTATTAATACCTGCGTCACACTATTTTTTTTACTTGTACCTCGTCAGTCTAGGCCTCTCCAAAACGTGAATACCACCTCTGTCACGACGAACATTTTCAGACATCTCTTACGCTCAGGCGCGGCACAGTTGTGATGTGGGAGTCAATGCCCTGGTGCCTTTCGGCAGCAAAGCATACATCGTGTCATTTTCGAACGATAAGTTCTCAAGCTTGCCTTCGAAGCCGCCAACGGGAATGGATGTCTTGCATTGGGATGGCAGCTCCCCCAGGAAAGTTTTGGCGGCGAGGATTATTTGTCTGCGCCGTGAGTCGAGTCATGCTTTGAGGCAGACAGAAGGGGTCCATGCGTCTCATCGACGACCCTCAGCCTCAACCCACGTCGAAGGGCCCAGCGCGAACACAGGGCCGACGGACGGGTCAATGTTCCCTCGTGCAATGTCGTCTGGTGCGGCCCGAAAGATATAACCTTGACAGCCTCCCGAGACAGCTTGCACAGGGCACGCTCGCACACGCACATGCACGGGCCCAGGCAGAGAACGGTAATCACTTCCGGGCGCCAGGAAGAGGGCTCCTCGTCCTCATCCTCGTGCGACACCGCGCCCGGCCAGTGCGTGCCGTTCTTGACACGTCCTCTCGGTCCTCTTCGCTCAACTTCCTCTCTTCATTCCTTCTTGGTCCACGCCCGTCCACGGCAGTGAGGTAGCGGAAGCTGAATGGACTGCTCGCTGTGCGACGTGACTGCGCGGGCGGACTTCTCCAATCCTGCCCTTGACGGGACTTCCACCTCACTGTTGAATCGGACTGGAGCCACTGGGCGGGCGACAGCGCAATCAGGTATGATTGAAATCACTCACATGCCTCAAATTTCACATGTGTATGTAGGACACACAAAGATGATGTTCCTCGTGAGGGGGGGCTACCGGCTCTTTGCCCGCCGAGGATGTCAATCTTATCTTCTCGCGTCCTCTTCGACTCCCGCGCTTGGGCCCGCCAGCCGTCCGCTTTCGTTGAGGTCTTGTCTCACACGCAGCAACACGTGGGTTGGCAATTTAACAGCATTCCGGTGCCCAGGGGGAGCCCGGTGGCCCACCCTCATTCCCACCTGCGCACCGAGCCGCATTCACGCGAGCGCCTCTCGCAATTGCCTGCAGTGCCTCAGGAAGGGAGCAAGCAATTGGAGGAGTGCGGGTGGCTGTGGCATGGAGCGGGAGGAATTTGAGTGGGCTTGTTCGAGTGACATGGCCCAGGCTCGTGGAGGGAAGGGGAGGGCTTGACGGCAGAAGGCAGGGTCAATGCCATTTTTTGTCCGGTTGTGTGTAGTCTGTTGAGACTACAGAGACGTGGGATATCCAATTGCACGGGCTATAGACCGAGCATCACCAGCTTCCAAGCGCACAACCTGGGGCTCCGTTGCGCACAATGGCCGGAAATGGCTTCGATCGCCCCATCGCCCATCGCCCTTTCCCTTTCCACCACCTGCCTGCCTCTTTTTACATGGCTCCGTGGGAATATATGGCCTCCTTCCTGTGTCGACGAGCGATCCTCAAGGGCTCTGTCCTTCCCGCAACACGAGTTGCCGAGGTTTCGAGACAACCGCATTCCAACGCCTCCGGCTCCATTTGTTCTCCCGGTCGACGCGTCTCCTCCTCGCGATACATAAGCCACTGACGCCCAAACCCTGCCGTCCCAATTTTACCTTTGGGCGGTTGAAATACTAGCTCGACCAACTCGTCGTCGCGGGCACTTGACCTCCCCTGATTTCGGCCTCCAAGCACTAGCCATGTCGCGGCCCGCAACTATCGTCGCGACTGTCCTCTTGGCCCTGGCTGGCCTCGCAGCTGGCCTGCCCTCTGGTTCCGGCCCCACTGCGCGCACCACCCCTAGCATCATCCATCGCAGCGTCGGTCTTGGTAGGGACACCGTCCGCGAGGATGACAGGCTGGAGAGGCGCGACTGTAAGTCCCCAGTCCCCATCCCAACACAGACACCAAAGCACCCTTCCCAAAAGCATCGTTGCCTTCGACTTTCCCCACCCTGCGTTAAAACGCCCCAAGCCGTCCCAAAAAAAAAGTATGAGTAGAGAAAGAAGAAAAAGCAAAAGCTCACGGGTGGGCACAGTCACGTGGACCAACTCCGGGACCGCCCAGAACCTCTGCGGCGCCAGCACCTTCAAGAGGAACGACGACGACGAGGGCCCCCTGGTGGCGCACTGCGAGACCTTCCTCGACTGGGCCACGGACAGGAACGGGTTCTGGCTGGTGACGGGGTTCGGGTCCGCCAACTCGTGGGAGGAGTTTGCACGCGTGGAGTCGTGCGTCGTCGCGGTCAGGCATACCGACTCCTCCACCGGCACAATACCGTAAGCCTGTGACTTTCCTTCCCGTTCACCAGCCACTTTTCCATCTCTTCTCCTCCTCTGCCCTCTGTTCGACTGCATAGTCTGTGTATACTGCTGTGTTGCTGACAAGGAGCATACCCGAACAGGATCGGAAACCAGGACGTCAGCGACCTAATCAGCTCGGTGATATCACAGTATGGTGGTGGCGTCGACGAGTTGCCATCTGTGAAGGGCAAGGTCGACTGCGAGCGGGATCCCTCATCGGCGGGCGTGGAGTGGAAGATTTACAAAGACTGAGGGCTTGAGGCCCGACGCGAAAAACATTTGCACGTGGCTGTATTACGGGGTGGTTCTTTGGGATGATTCGAAGTGTCGATATATATTGGCTGTGGATCGAGATCACTTCTGCTAGAGGTGGTGAGCGGTCACATATTTGTCGGGTTTGCCGCATATATTGATACCCGTTTTGTTTTGATCAAAGGCAAAAGTACTTTCTGGAGTTGGGGCAGACTCAGAAATGATTCTCTTTTTTGATCATTTACAGATCATTGAAACTTGGAAGCGGCCATTATGTGACGACTGACAGGTCTCAGGGGACTCGTCACATCTCAAAGGAGAACTGGTTTGACAGAATTGATGGATTTGATTAATCCTATTGTGGTACCTTTCTGTGCGACGTCGGCGTCCCCATGGGGAGATATGTCAAGTGTACCGGCCGGACCGTGACCGGCTCTCCTCCCTCGTGCGCACCATGCCTCGCAGCCCTCCATGATTGTACGGGTTTTACTAAAGGACTTGAACGGTGCCCAATTGGCGCCGGGACTGTTGGAGCCGTGATTAAATCTAAAGCGATGTCAACGGGTGCGCGCCCCGAACCCGACCGTTGCGGCCCCAATATTTTAAATTAAAACCAATGGTCTGGGGTTGGGCTCCGGTGTGCTGGGTCGCCGCCCNNNNCCCTTGCCCCCACCAAAACGGCCTCGGAGAAGCTCCCCGGTGAGTGCCCGGCCACTCGGCTGCAACCACACCTTATGACCTCGTCACCGACGTCAGTGTAGCATTTTCTGATTATTCTCTTTTCCAAGGGACCAAAACTTCCTGGCGCGAGACGGGCAAAACAGAGAAACAACAACAGTGGTCAATCTCTCCTCTCAACCAGACACAGAATCACCCACCGATCAACAATCTGTCTTGATATAAACCCGTCTATCTATTATAGTCATGGCGGACAGTGTCGATACCGGGGCTCCTTTCCCCCTGCCTCGGGTGACCATCAAGTTCTGCACTCAGTACGTTTTCGACATCCACCCCCCCAAGCCGGAGCGAGAGGGGAGACTCCCATATCTCACCGTAGATACATATAATCCACGCCACGGCAACTGACCAGTTCCCAGGTGCAAATGGATGCTTAGAGCAGCATACGTACGCCCCCACCCCCAAGCACTGCCCTCCCTCCCTCACACACACACACTCTCTCTCACCCGTCAAACCCACCACACAAACACAGAGCCCCCAAAGAACAAGAGTCCCCCAGGGGAACTAACCAAAAGCCAAACCCGGCCCCCACTTGGCACACAGTACGCCCAGGAGCTCCTCTCAACATTCTCGACCTCCCTGGGCGAGGTCGCCCTCCAGCCGTCCACGGGCGGGACCTTCACGGTCGAGATCTTTCACCACCGCCCCTCCCCAACCTCATCATCATCACCACCGCAGCCGGGCTCAGGAGGAGGAGGGGGAGGGGGAGGAGACGGGAGCCCCGCCCGCACCGTCCTCTGGGACCGCAGGGCCGACGGCGGCTTCCCGGAGACGAAGGAGCTCAAGCGCCGCGTCAGGGACGTCATCGAGCCCGGGCGGGACCTCGGGCACGTCGACAGGGACCACGCGAGGCTGCCTGCCGCCGCGCCTGCCGCCGCTCCTGGCGAGGCCAGGGGGGCCGCGGGAGCGCAGCAGCAGCAGCAGCAGCAGCAGCATGGAAGTCAGGACGCGCAAGCCCGGCAGGGCGGCGGTGGGGCCGCCGCGTGCGAGAGCAGGCAGGAATGCAAGGATTGCGACTAAGCCGGACTCCTACCAAGGGGAGA